>JARLTB010000048.1:18457500-18757844 GCA_030141615.1 Unio pictorum
AGAGAGAGAGAGAGAGAGAGAGAGAGAGAGAGAGAGAGAGAGAGAGAGAGAGAGAGAGAGAGAGATGAATTTTTAACATAGCTGTAACAATATGTTTGCAGTGAAGCAGTTTACAATGCTGTCTAGCACTGGGGCATAATACCGCAGACATGTAGCATGATGTCCCCCCCCAGTCACATAATCCTGACACCAGGCTGACCAGTCCTAATACTGACCTCTGAAAACTAGAAAGGCAGCTGTTAGTACCATATTTATAAGTCTTTGGTATGACTTCGCTGGGGTCAAACCTCCCTGTATCCAAGGTGGAATTTCTAATCATTTGGTCATCAGAGCTGTAGTTCAGTATGAAATGGGTGTACTGAATAATAGAGAGATTGAAAGCAGCAAAATCAAAGAAGACAAGGATTCTGTTGCTTCAAACCACAGACAAATAGATGTATCAGGTCCCCAAATGATATGAATAATGATGACAACAACTATAACAATGATGATGATAATTATGATGATAACAATGATGATAATGATGGTGGTGGTGATGATGATGATAATGATGATGAACTAATCAACTACCCTTTACTATTTCCAGCACCAAAGAAACTATTGATAACATCTTCCCTGTATTTCTTATCCTGAAACACTAAAGCCACAAATCCTAGTGCTGGAACGTCACAAAAAACTACAAGACTACAAGGACTAATTAAGCAAGATGTGTAGAAGAAATGGTGTGTGTGTGTGTGTGGAATATATATAAATATATCTATACATTATACAGTCTAATCTACCCAGCCATCAACAAGCCAAGCAAGTTTAATGGGAAATTGGCACAGATGTTTTAGACATGTTGCAATATCATGTCATAGCAGCTGTTGAAGAGAGTGGGGCATGTTACCATGGTAACTAATTTAATTGACTGTGAGAAAACAATATAGAATGAGCTACTGCTGCTGCTACTACTACTAGTGCTGCTGGTGGTGTTTTAAGTGGTCCACCCCAACCCCATTGTTAGACAATACCATCTGTAATGAAAAGATGGTCTTACAACAAAAGCAATTTTTCAAGTATGACAAATGGTAAATAAGCTTAACTTAATTTGACATGTAGTTTCCCATCATGAGGTTGCCTCTAATGAGGGTGATTGGCTATAAGAGGGGAACCACTTGTGAGGGGGCAACCATTTTCAAATGTACTGCTATCTATGACCAACCAAAAACACCATCACCAGAGCTATTCTGGGGAGTGGCCTTATAAGAGAGCCACATATTTTAACAAGTGTCACTACCTGTAACGACCATTAATCATATCAATACATATAATGAAAATCATATTGCTTCCTGTAATGACCAACAATCATATCAATACCTATAATGACAATCATATTGCTACCTATAATGACCATCAATCATATTTCTACCTATAATGACCAACAATCATATCACTACCTATAACGACCATTAATCATATCACTACATATAATGAAAATCATATTGCTACCTATAATGACCATTAATTATATCACTACATATAATGAAAATCATATTGCTACCTATAATGACCATTAATTATATCACTACATATAATGAAAATCATATACCTACCTATAATGACCATTAATTATATCACTACATATAATGAAAATCATATACCTACCTATAATGACCAACAATCATATCAATACCTATAATGAAAATCAAACTGCTACCTATCACAACCATTAATCATATCACTACATATAATGACAATCATATTGCTTCCTGTAATGACAAACAATCATATCAATACCTATAATGTCCAACAATTATATCAATACCTATAATGGCAATCATATAGCTACCAATAATGACCAACAAGCACATCACAACCTATAATGATCAACAATCATAACACTACCTATAACGACCATTAATCATATCACTACATATAATGAATCATATTTCTACCTATAATGACCAACAATCATATCACTACCTATAATGACCATTAACCATATCACTACATATAATGAATCATATTGCTACCTATAATGACCAACAATCATATCACTACATATAATGAGAATCATATTGCTACCTATAATGTACATCAATCATATTGCTACCTATAATGACCATTAATCATATCACTAAATATAATGAAAATCATATTGCTACCTATAATGACCATTAATTATATCACTACATATAATGAAAATCATATACCTACCTATAATGACCAACAATCATATCAATACCTATAATGAAAACAATCATATTGCTACCTATAATGAACATCAATCATATTGCTACCTATAATGAACATCAATCATATTGCTACCTATAATGACCATTAATCATATCACTACATATAATGACAATCGTATCATTACTGATATTGAGCATCAATTGTATTGCAACCTATAATGACCACCAATTATAATCCCATCTAGAATGACTGACAATCATATCGCAACTTAATGACAGTTACTAAGGTAGCCACAGACTTCTTTATGCTAAAATAATTAAATGTTGGACACTGAATCAAGATTGGGGAATAAAATGCATTGCTTCGAAATAAGTATGTTTTGGGATCCGACAATTTGTATTGTTCTACATTTTGATTTTCTACAAAAATTTTAAGTAAACTTTTAAAGTTGGCTATTTCTTCACTTCTCAGTTGTACCTTTGCTTGCATATCCTATGTCCAACCTAACTGTCAGACTGATATCCCCATAAAACAGACCATTCTTGTGTGTCCTATGTCCAACCTAACTTTCAGGCTGCTATCCCCATAAAACAGACCAGTCATCTAAAAATGTCATGGATATTAACAGGAATCTGCATCATTCCCAACAAAACATAACAATTTTTTTAGCAATGATACATACATAATAGCTCTAATTACATGGATGTATGCACAATGTTGGGATGGGCTTTTGAATATGATAGTGCTCTCTTCAATATTTATGATCAATAATATAAATAGTTTGGAATCTAAACTTGTTAGGAAAATGGACCATATAAAACAAGAAAACACCAAAAAAAGGACAAATTCAAAAATTCAAAAATGATGTGATGTGAGTGCTTGTAACCATATGTATGTATGTATGTATGTATGTATGTATGTATGTATGTATGTATGTATGTATGTATGTATGTATGTATGTATGTATGTATGTATGTATGTATGTATGTTTGTATGTATGTATGTAGTGTCATGTTTTAAGTTGCCGCAGAAATATACTACTGCCAATGATGTGCTAAAGTTGCTATTAAAAACCAACCAACTACCAAACCAAACATTTTAACTGAATGCAATTCAGAAATTTAACATAATTTGACCTGAGAACATCAGAATTTCTTCATGCCCTGTTTAAGTGTCTACATGTATTAAGTTGGCATGGAGGACTGTCTAAAAGTCAATGATCTTGACATAGTGTTGCCCAAAAAAGGCCCGTCATTTATCACTGATATAGGTTAAATGCCATGGATACCAGTACACATAAGTGTCATTAACTTTCATTTCCATCAATAACTTCTTTTGATTATTGGTCCATACAGGTGAAAAGTCTCAAGATTATTCTTCTCCTACCATATCAATCAATCTGATAAATAAGTATACACACATATATAAATACATCAATATAAAAACAGAGATAAATACATCAAAGGTATGCATATGTTTATATGTACTGTACATGTTAATATAATGATATATTACACTCTTCTTAAAGGGAATGTCTACATGTACACTGTAATTTGATGTGTATAGAAAGTCTCAAACTTTACCGGATATACTCAATTATAAGTCAAGTTCAACTGCCAATAACACAGACCCTGATTTGCCATATCAAAATGCATTGGTAGTTTAGTATCTATTTATTCTACTTATTACCCCTCATAAACTGCATAGACCCAAATCTGTCTATACATAATATGATGGCAGATCTGGGTCAATGAAGTTGGATTCAATTTAAAGGTGAGTGCAGACAGTAATACTGATATTTGTGAATGGCATTTGAAATCAGAAAACATGCCATTTCAACACTGTTCATCCACAGATATTTCTAATACAAGTTATTAATAATTATCAATAATAAAATATAATTGGGAAGGGGGTGTAATTTTGTTTAAAGAAACCATTTTTGTTGCATTAACAGTGTTCATTCTCCCTAACTATTAATCATTGTTTTATAAACATGGAGTGAAGATATGTGATACAAGATATTAAAATAACAATATATACAGCATTGGTTATGATACAAACATTCATAGATTACAATGTCTGGACAACACTGGTATGTAAAAATACATTTGTCTGCATAAACATGTGTGGGCAAATCCTCCAGGTACAGGTACTATTTTTTATATCCATATTATGAACAGCAATTATAGTGCATGCTTGCAGGTACTATCTAGGTACATGTACAAACAAAGTCAAACTTGATGGATTATTTAGGTCAAGTAAGGTGCTGACCTCATCTTGGCCATTCCAGGCCATAGTTATCTATATGGTATATGGTTGTCCTAGGGGTTAAAACCTTACATTCTCAAGCATAGGTTTGGGGTAAAAAAAAAAAAATGTTTGCAATATACTGTACTACTGCTAATGACTATAACTTATTTCAACATTCACTGGAATTTACTATAACTTAGTCAATCAGTGATCTTAACTACAATATAGTTCAACATTCACTGAAATTAACTAAAATTAGGTTCAACATTCACTTTTCTTGACTACAATTTAGTTTAATAATCACTGAAATTAACTACAATTTAGTTCAACAATCACTGATATTAACTACAATTTATTTCAACATTTACTGAAATTAATTACAATTTAGTTCAACATTCACCAAAATAACTTTTAAGCATATGTGATGCATTCAAACTTGTAATAGGTACATTCAAAATAGTTGTATACTGTGTTACCACAACCAGATGACAATGATAGATTGACAGGCAGACAGAGAGACAGATATAGATATTAACAAGAACTGCCTACATAAATTTGAAGGAGTCAGTCTGAAATAGGACTGTGAAAATATATGCACATTGGATATAAAGTATAGCTCATTAATGAAGAACATCCTCCAGTCCCCCTTTTAATAAACAGCCATGATTTTATTTAAAATCTGTAAAAATTTATATATATGCAGAATGAATGCCTCAACTGGTACACCTATTTACCATGTTCTCTCTCTCTCTCTCTCTCTCTCTCTCTCTCTCTCTCTCTCTCTCTCTCTCTCTCTCTCTCTTATATAAAGGTTATATACTAGTTAGTCTTGCACTGGACAAAATGGTGTCCTCAGCAAATGCTGACTTATTCATTAAACCATGAAGAAAATATTCATCAAAATAGTGCCATACTGTGCTTGGTGCCCTGGATGGTCACTGATATTGCCCAACTTTTATGACTGCATGTTCACACCCACACAAAACTCAGAAGAGACACAACACCCACACACCCTTTGCCTTGCTGTCCTTCATACAGAATTATATTATAGAGTATGTTTTAAAAAAGAAAATATTTCTTTTTGAAAAGGAATCTTGTACAATTACAAGTCACCACTTCCAAGAAGTGAGCACTTTTGACCACTTGGCTACACAGCACCCATGACATGATACTGTAAAGCCTGTCATAGTGGACACCTTTATAAGAGGGGTATCTGTCCATAAAGGATCACATGTACACGTCCATTTCCTTCATTTTGAAATAACCTGAATCCCTATCATAAAGACACTTGTCAAAATGGATTTTTAACTCAAGACTACATCCTCATTTTCGTTTTTTAAACTGTAAGAAAGAATCATATATAAAGTTGACCTTGTGAGATCTATTTTTACTGCCTTGGCATTTTGAAGCAAGAAAATATGCCTGACCAGTTTTAATAGTCATCTAGGTAGATAACTTCAATCTTTTAGAAGAAAACCTTCTTGAAGTGAGTAACCTAGACATGACTGTAACCCCAAATACACAGCCTTCATTCTTACATTAAGAAGGTCATCTGCAAAGGTTGATCTGGGTATGTGATGTTGAACTACAGGTTTTGTGCAGAAACCATTTTTCATGCTTCTGTCAAAGTGAATTTGAAATTCGACCCAAATTTAATTGGTATCTTCTGTAACCAAACTGTATACAATCTACAAAGATTGGTCCAGATACAATCCACTAAGCTTATTCCAGGTACAATCCACTAAGCTTAGTCCAGGTACAATCCACTAAGCTTAGTCAAGGTACAATACACAAAGCTTAGTCCAGGTACAATACACAAAGCTTAGTCCAGGTACAATCCACTAAGCTTGGTCCAGGTACAATCCACTTAGCTTATTCAAGGTACAATCCACTAAGCTTAGTCCAGGTACAATACACAAAGATTGGTCCAGGTACAATACACAAAGCTTGGTCCAAGTACAATCCACTAAGCTTAGTCCAGGTACAATCCACTAAGCTTAGTACAGGTACAATCCACTAAGCTTAGTCCAGGTACAATACACTAAGCTTGGTCCAGGTACAATCCACTAAGCTTAGTCCAGGTACAATACACTAAGCTTAGTCCAGATACAATACACAAAGATTGGTCCAGGTACAATACACAAAGCTTGGTCCAGGTACAATCCACTAAGCTTATTCCAGGTACAATCCACTAAGCTTAGTCCAGATACAATACACAAAGATTGGTCCAGGTACAATACACAAAGATTGGTCCAGGTACAATCCACTAAGCTTAGTCCAGGTATAATACACAAAGCTTGGTCCAGGTACAATCCTAAAGAGTTTGATAAAGGTACTTGATGACGATCTATTGTTATTGTGTGGAAAATATGTTTCAGTTACCTTGACTTTGACATTTGGTACTTTTAGCCATGGTATAGATTTCTTTATTCCCAATGCAAGCCATCTACAAAGTTTGGTAAATATAGAAGCAAACTTAATAACAGCCAACATCAGCACATTTTGTAATGCCTTACGGTGGCATATACTTTTTGGAAACTCTTCATGACTGCTCTAAGTCTATCTTGAGACCCTTTACTCCAAAGTTCTTGACTGCTAATATAAAATGGCAGGCATTAATCTTGCCTTGCTCAACTGATTTAATGGCTTTGCCTGGTCTACTATGCTATTGTAATTGTATGCATTGGCATGGTCTCCTTCAATCATGTAAGAAAATTGTTTGTTTTGCATTTTTAGATCTTGTGGTGAAAAACCTACAAGTATCTTAGAACTTGCAAACAAAAACAAATTAGCCATGAGAAAAACAAATTAAGGACAACCTCAGGCCACATCAGGGCCATGGAAGGTTGTGATCCAATTTATGACTTTAAAGTGGAATAATAGCCACTCTACCAACAAATGTGTTTGTTGTAATCTACCTTTTATCATTGTAGATAATTCTGTCCCCATTTGTTTCTAGGTTTGCTAATACTCTGGGACTAGGTATAATCTGTGCTGGTTGGAACTTGAAGTATTCATCTGACATTGCCTTTTGGAATGAAACATGTACTTTCAAATATCCAGTCTTCATTTTCTTTTAAAACAATTTTGTGACACCCAACAAACATCTGCAAGTATCCGAGTCAGACCAAAATTAACATGTAAATGACACACAGTTACGCTGTGCAGTTGGCCCCCATGGTTCATGTATAATTTCATAGGTTTCTCATCTTGTGTCCTTCTTTCTGATAGAAAAATATTTGCTTCCATATAATATCTGAAACAGTTCACTGGTGCATATTAATATGGGTACAGTTGGCAGGAAAACAAGTTTGCAGAAGTATGCTATTAACAATTTCTTAACTCTGGTTGCTGTTCTGTATTGCCTAATTTGTCAACCTGAAGGAAATATTACCCAACTAAGCAGGCCTGTTATCAGGTATAGAGGAACCACTTTAAGTAATTTGGTAAGCTAGACATATCAAAACATGGACCATTTTTACTTGGATTTAATCTATCTATAGAACCATATGAAAGGACATGTATCAAATAGATAAGGCAAACAAAAAAAATCCATTCTATACTATTACACAGCGTCTGTTTTTTCCTGTTATGTCAAATGATGAGTAAGTTGCAAATTTAATCTCAAAATAATGTAATCACATGGAATTTCAGTTAAAGTACAGTCACAGTTGTGTCACTGAGCACTGCAAATTTGATCTCAAAATTATTTAATCTTGTGGAATTTCATCTACAGCAAAGTCAGTTATCAAAACCTCAACAATTCAATTTTTGTTCATCCCAGCGATGAACACATCTCCTGAAAATTTCAAAGATTTACAATGATCTGATGAATCACAAACTCAGAAAGTTTTGAATAAATCTGATGTCCCATAAACTGTTCATGAAAACGTTTTTTATTTTAAAACAATCTCATGCTCCATAAAACATGCATGTAAACGGCCAATATTTTGAACAAATAGAATGTCACATAACAACTTGGACCAATTTTATGTTCATGTAAATGCCCTATTTATGAACCAATCTCATGTCCCATAACAGGTTCTTGTAAACTCCTCATTTTTTAACCAATCTCATGTCCCATAACAGGTTCTTGTAAACTCCTCATTTTTTAACCAATCTCATGTCCCATAACAGGTTCTTGTAAACTCCTCATTTTTTAACCAATCTCATGTCCCATAACAGGTTCTTGTAAACTCCCCATTTTTAACCAATCTCATGTCCCATAACAGGTTCTTGTAAACTCCTCATTTTTTAACCAATCTCATGTCCCATAACTGGTTCTTGTAAACTCCTCATTTTTTAACCAATCTCATGTCCCATAACAGGTTCTTGTAACTCTTCATTTGTAACCAATCTCATGTCCCATTTAGTTCATGTAAATGCCCTGTGATTTAACCAATCTCATGTCCTATAGAAAGTTCTTGTAAACTGCCCATTTGTAACCAATCTCATGTCCCATAATTTCATAAAAACTCCCTATCTTTAAACCAATTTCATATCACATAACACATTTATGTAAAAGCCCCAGTTTTTAACCAATATCATGTCCCATAAGTTCATGCAAATGCCCTTTTATTAACCAATCTCATGTCCCATAGAAAGTTCATGTAAACTGCATTTTGTAACCAATCTCATGTCCCAAACTAAAATCATGTAAACTCCATATTTTGTAACCAATCTGGTGTCCCATAACAAGTTCATTACCATAGGTGGCTGCCAAAGTCTGTACATAAATTCAGAACAAATATGGCACCAAACAAAACTGTACAAAGTAGTCAGATTATGAGTTACACCTATTGAATTAAAATCCGACCTTTAAAACTTTTGTTGTTCAACTGTCAATTAAAGAGTGAAAAAAATGACAAGTAATACTTCAATGTTAAACTCTTTGCTTATCACCAAAAATTAACTTCAATAAATATAAACACTCCCTTACCAGAAGAAAGCTTAACTTATGGCCAGTAAGTGACAGTCTGTGATACATACCATAACATAGGGGTGGTAGTATGGTGTGTAGGTCAACATTCCCTTCTTGAAGGCCAATCCTTTAACAATTCTCCCCAGACTTTCTCACTACTGAGCATAGAGTTATTGTTACCATAGAGTAGACAAGACATAGTGAGGTGAAGGTACACCTATTAAAGCTTGATTATAATTGTTAATCCCATTACTGCCATTTGCTTGATTGTTCCATCCAGACTTCTTTTATGTTCTAATTGGGCATAGACTTACACCTTATCTCTTTATCAATTACCAAAGCCTGCAACATGTTCAAATTTTCTTTCATGCCATCTAAAGAAAATATTGAAAGTCAAAGAGATTTTGTGGCAGAACTTGCACCATAATAAAACATCAATATATCTTCATACCATAATAAAACATCAATATATCTTCATACCATAATAAAACATCAATATATCTTCATACCATAATAAAACATCAATATATCTTCATACCATAATAAAACATCAATATATCTTCATATATAATCATCCGTAAATGAATTGACAGTTTGGGGTTATGTTATTTATTCTACTGATTAATACAAAAATCTACACAGCCACAATATGACAGCCGATCCTAGTCTATGCAGTTTGCAGCTGGACTCACAAGTGAGTATAAATAGGCAATTTTGAGTGTACTTTTATAAGTATACATATGGTAACACCAATACATTATTATCTTTCCCTTAATTATTGTTTCTTCATTGCAATCTCTCTGCTGACTGAAATCTAATTAAATTTGAAGCATTTCTCATTAATTGGTTCTGGTCCAAATGGGTTGGGTCAGGAGGCTCTTATTTCACATATCCATATAAACCTTCATATTTAACTGACTCCAAACTTTACAAATAAAATCTTCCAACTTTAACAGGAATAGATCTTTAATTTCCAACTTGTTTTTGTTTTTACAATCACCAAGTTAAAATTTACACTATAATACACTAAGCAATGAATGTTTCACTTTCAACTGATATAGTTAGCAGAATATAGTTAGAAGTCCTATAATTGTAACTTAACACTACCACAAGTCTCTGCAATCAGTAAATGTTTTATCTAACATATTTGTTTGTCCTGCATTTTATTACATAGGTATATGTGGAATGAGTACATAGGTGTGGTGGCCATATTGAATGTCCAAGCAGCTCCATTTTCAATTAGGACTGACCAGACATCACAAA
Organism: Unio pictorum; assembly: GCA_030141615.1. NCBI lineage: Eukaryota > Metazoa > Mollusca > Bivalvia > Unionida > Unionidae > Unio > Unio pictorum. The sequence goes on from JARLTB010000048.1 coordinate 18,468,113, forward strand.
AAGTCTTCTGGCAAAACCCCATGGCAGATTACCTTTCCACTCAAATGAAATAACAATATCAAGATATATAAGATCACTGCTATTGTGATGGCATATTGGATGACATATTGAGGTCATTTTCATTTAGCTCCAACAATTCAACATTTATGTTAAGTGAAAACATTGTGTCAATTTGACCATTTTTATTCACAAAAATTTACCCTATATATATATATACACTAAGCAATGGATGTTTCACTATCAGCTAATATAGTTAGTAGTCCTGTAATTATAACTGTAATAATAAATTTCAATATGACCACTGTGGCAACCATACTGGATGTTTGAGCATTATGTGTGCATAAAGCTTCTCTACATGTAGATCAGATAAAGTTAAACTAAGGAATGGAGAGATTATGGACAACATATGAGGGCCCCGAGTGGCCTAAAGAGCCCACTCTTACGGATCATGGCATTCTCACCTCTGGGTTTATGTCTCGGTTGTAGCCAATATGGGTACGTGAGAAAGCTTGCCAGTAGCTTCTTATTGGTTGGTAGTTCTTTCTGAGTTTTTTACCCAGTTCTTCCTCCACCATTTATACTGGCCACCATGTATAGCCTATCTTGTGCTGAACAAATGGTGTTAAACCCTACAACAACAACAACAATGGACAACATATGATGCAGGATGGACTACAGGTCATCCCAAAGCTCTTTTGGTCTGTGTCCAGTAGATCAAAAATTAATAATTGGGGGAATTAGAATGAACAGAGCCAGCTCTGTGGTCTCCATTTTAATAACATATTTTTCTAAAAGATTTTAAAGTAATGTTCTGTGCAAGTAAATTTACATTGGAATCTTGACATCAATCAACTTTATGGGCATTTGACATACCAAAGACACCGACTCCATATTAAACTTATGATACAAATGTATTGTATACACCTTGATCTTTATGATTAATTAGATTTATACATATGTATTTTCTTAAAAACTAAATAAGCACTAACTCATTCTTCATTTCCTCACATCTTATGTTTATCAATGCATACCAAATCTTAATGACCGACTTTATTCCCACCATAATAAACCTCCTCACCACATATTTTCATAATTCTGGCAAATTTTAATTATGGAAAACCAATCCCGATAATACTGACCCCAATATTGGTGCAATAAAGGTCAAATTTGTCACAAAGGTACGTAAGTCACCTTCATACCAAGTGTTAGTACTGATATGACATATATGAGGTATTGGGACGGAGTTGGCTATTACATGTACTGTCATGACATATACGAGGTATTGGGATAGCTGGCTACTACATGTACTGTCATGACGTATATGAGGTAATGGGACTGAGTTGGCTATTACTGTCATGACGTATATGAGGTAATGGGACAGAGTTGGTTATTACTGTCATGACATATATGAGGTAATGGGACAGAGTTGGCTAATACTGTCATGACATAATGAGGTAATGGGACAGAGTTGGCTATTACTGTCATGATGTATATGAGGTAATGGGACAGAGTTGGCTAATACTGTCATGACATATATGAGGTAATGGGACAGAGTTGGTTATTACTGTCATGACATATACAAGGTAATGGGACAGAGTTGGCTAATACTGTCATGACATAATGAGGTAATGGGAAAGAGTTGGCTAATACTGTCATGACATATATGAGGTAATGGGAAAGAGTTGGCTAATACTGTCATGACATAATGAGGTAATGGGACAGAGTTGGCTAATACTGTCATGACATATATGAGGTAATGGGAAAGAGTTGGCTAATACTGTCATGACATAATGAGGTAATGGGACAGAGTTGGCTAATACTGTCATGACATATATGAGGTAATGGGAAAGAGTTGGCTAATACTGTCATGACATATATGAGGTAATGGGAAAGAGTTGGCTATTACTGTCATGACATGTAATGGGAAAAATGGACATGGGCAATACTAAAATTACTTAGAAAAGGAATTTCACACATGTTTAACCCATTGCCCATACACACATCTCCTGTGTGATTATTTCAATCCTCTAAGGTGTATTTTTCAGTCATATGTCATACTCCATTATTTGTTATATGTACCTGTAGTCCAATATCTTTCAGTAATATTTCATACTTCATTATTTACTAAATGTACACACAGCCCAATATATTTCAGTGATATTTCATACTCCATTATATGTTATATGTACCAGCAGTCCCAATATCTTTCAGTCATATTTCATATTCCATTATTTGCTATATGTACCTGCAGTTCAATATCTTTCAGTCATATTTCATACTCCATTATTTGCTATATGTACCTGCAGTCAAATAACTTTCAGTCATTTCAAACTCCATTACACATTCACTTGAGTAATAAAACTACAAATTTATTTTCAGTATTGAAATCCTAAAGCACTCAGGAAGATCTAGATATTTCTTAAAATGAAATCAACACTTTGACAGATCCATTGAACGTGTTTATTACCAAAAAATTATTCTCACCTGTACCTATATTAACCATTAGGAAGTTCATGTTACCTAAGTGAAGTCATAAAGGCAAACATATATAAATAAAAACTTGCTTTATTACATACGTTCCTCCTGTAGGTAAAATTTCATATATATATATATATATATATATATATATATATATATATATATATATATCACTAAACTAGACCTACTACAGACATCTATTTATAATATATTTATATATATTATAATATAATATATATATAATATATTTTGTATTGAATCCTACTAAACTAGACCTACAACCAACATATATTTGTAATGCATCTTTTTTTTAAATCCCAATAACTAGACCTTCAACTCATATCTACTTGTATATTAGTACAAACTGTTATGTGGAAACCCACATTGTACATAAAGAGGAATAACCTTTCAACCTAAGAATTCTCTATAAAAAAAGTTGAACTGCTAACATTGTAACATTATCCAATAATTAAACTAGATGTAAAAATATCTTACAATATATACTAGGATTAGTCTGGTATAATTGAAAACAATAAATCCCGATGTAATGTCACATCATGTGACTACAGATCAAGGGGAAGGTTTTCAGTTCTCTTGTTTACTTGGCGCAATTTACCAGGGATTATGTGACAACATATCTAGTTTTATGCAGTTGGCAGCTTGATCATTCATTCATTCATTTCTTGCATTCATTCATGCATGTTGTGTTCTATGTGCCAAATAATGCTTGGACAAGAAAGTGCCACTGCTGCCATCTAGATGCTGTCTATAGATGGTTTTCCATGTCAGATCACATCCATCCATCTCTTTATCCAGTCATTCATCACGACTCCATGGATTGACCAGTTTTCAAGTGTTATTTGTCATAATTCACTGTCTGTCACACACACACACATGCATACACACAATATATTGGCCAATTTTACATTTTCCATCTGGTGTTCAGTGAAAGGTTACTCAGGGAGGAATACCTGGTTGTCTGGTGTTCAGGAAAAATCTATTTTGGCAGTATATCTAGTGGCATTTCACACACATGTCCAACCAAAGAATGACCCACTTACACCCAACGTTCCCTCTAAGCAAATGGTAGATGTGCACTGCACTGCGCACGCATGATGGAGATGAGCACACATTACAACACTGCTGTAACACACCAAACCAAAAAATAAATTACACACATTACCATAACACTAACGTAATTTTTTTAATAAAAAAATCTTAAGTTACACACATTGCCTTAACACTGCTGTAAAACACCAAACTAAACTTTAACTTACACACATTGCCATAACACTGATGTAAAAAATTTTTTTTTAAAAATCTTAACTTGCACACATTGCCTTAACACTGCTTAAAAACACCAAACCAAATCTTAAGCTACACACATTGCCATAGCACTGCTGTAAAACACCAAACCAAACCATAACTTACACACGTTGCCATAACACTGATGTAATTTTTTTTTTTATAAAATCTTAACTTACACACATTGCCATAACACTGCTGTAAAACACCAAACCAAACCTTAACTTACACACATTGCCATAACACTGATGTAATTTTTTTTTTAAATCTTAACTTACACACATTGCCTTAACATTGCTTAAAAACACCAAACCAAATCTTAAGCTACACATATTGCCATAACACTGCTGTAAAACACCAAACCAATCCATAACTTACACAAAAGGTGATTTAATCAAGCATCAGGGATGTCATTTTTTCAGTTCTAATCATTGCATGCCAGAAAACAAAGCTGAAACATAAGCCATGTAGCAAGACAGCTCAGTGAGAATCACTGTGATAATTAAATTGTAAGCAGGTACTAATACCAGTCACAGGTGTGCCATAAAGCAAACAGGTGCCTCAGATAATTTCCAGCTCCCATCTCTTAATTAAACACTCTTCCATGCCAGCAGCAAATTACATTTTCTCCCACAAAAACGTAAGACATTCAGACTCAACATTAGTATATTAGTATATATAAAAAGAGGATATAATCCCAAAAGTGGAGGATATAGCTTCATGCAGTGAGAAGTTCATGGAATCTTTTAATGCTTTAAGCAATGTGATCTTATACAGAATTCATGATTGGACTGATCTGGATTTACTGGGGTGATGTTATTTTGGGGTGAGGCATTTTCATCCATTCTCCATAGAAAAGTTTCTTTTTTAATATCATTATTCATGATATCTTTAATAGCTTCCCATCTGGAGTTACTCCACTTCAATTACAACATCCACCACATATATCTCTCTAGATAAAACTAATCAAATTTGACTCAACAGGAATGTAGTTGATTAAAAGATTTAATTAATGCATGAAGTATGAATGCAAAGGACAGTTTGTTTAATTTCCTTAAATACAGTAAGAACTCCACTGGATCCTTTCTTGGCAGGAGGTTAATAAAAGAGACAGCTGGAAAATAAATATATAAGTCCAAGATTAAACCTTTTTTCTTTCCTGTCTTACTGCTGGGTTTTAAAACTATCTGTGATATTCTGGAGTAATATAATTTTCTAGACTGTTTGCTATGCTGGATGTCAGATTGACACCGTTTTGTTTTTGGACAAAGAGTCAGATGCACTGCAGTCACTGGCAAGTAGAGGGTTCATAATTAGACCACCGAAGCAAGACTGGTAAAGCAGGACAGCTGCATATTTTCACTCTCAGGTCAAAACTACAAGTGCAAGTGCACCATATTTCTCCTACTAACCACATGTTACAAAGTTATCTTTACATGAGCAATGGTCTCTCTCCCTTTAATTATGAAACTAATGTCAAGGGACTTTTTATACCATTATTACATCTCTTATTATGAAACTAATGTCAAGTGACTTTTTATACCATTATTACATCTTTCATTATGAAACTAATGTCAAGTGACTTTTTATACCATTATTACATCTTTCATTATGAAACTAATGTCAAGTGACTTTTTATACCATTATTACATCTTTCATTATGAAACTAATGTCAAGGGACTTTTTATACCATTATTACATCTCTTATTATGAAACAAATGTCAAAGGACTTTTCATACCATTATCACATCTCTTATTATGAAACTAATGTCAAGTGACTTTTTATACCATTATTACATCTTTCATTATGAAACTAATGTCAAGTGACTTTTTATACCATTATTACATCTTTCATTATGAAACTAATGTCAAGTGACTTTTTATACCATTATTACATCTTTCATTATGAAACTAATGTCAAGTGACTTTTTATACCATTATTACATCTTTCATTATGAAACTAATGTCAAGTGACTTTTCATACCATTATTACATCTTTCATTATGAAACTTATGACACGAATTGGTATACATCACTGGGGGAAAGTTTTTTTGGTGTATTAAGCAACTGTTTGGTTTATCATTATATGTCATTTTGGTAAACAGCTATTTGGTATATTGATCGAAATTAATGCCATATATAGTTGTTTGGTGTATTAGTCAATACTGGTATGGTAAACAACTATTTGGAGTACAAGTGATTAATGTTGGTGTGGTATACTGTATTTGGAGTACAAGTAATTCATGGCGGTGTGGTATACAGTATTTGAAGTACAAGTGATTCATGTCGAGGTGGTATACAGTATTTGGAGTACAAGTGATTCATTTCGGTGTGGTATACAGTATCTGGAATAAAGTGATTCATGTCGGTGTGGTATACAGTATTTGGAGTACAAGTGATTAATGTTAGTGTGGTATACAGTATTTGGAGTACATGTGATTCATGTCAAAGTTGTAAATAAGGCTACAAGTGTGAAACATATTTAATTATTAATAATTATAATTAATTATTTAATTATTGCAAATTTTTAAAAAAATTATGAAGACAAAAATTAATATCACAGGAACTGAAAAGAATACAATGAATGGTACAGTATATGCCTGCCATGAATGTTACAGTAGATGCCTGCCATGAATGTTACAGTATATGCCTGCCATGAATGTTACAGTATATGCCTGCCATGAATGGTACAGTATATGCCTCACATTAATCATACAGTATATGACTGCAATGAATGGTACATTATATGCCTCACATTAATCATACAGTATATGACTGCAATGAATGGTACATTATATGCTTGCCATGAATGGTATAGAGTATGCCTGCCATGAATGGTACAGTATATGCCTGCCATGAATGGTACAGTATATGCCTCACATTAATCATACAGTATATGACTGCAATGAATGGTACAGTATATGCCTCACATTAATCATACAGTATATGACTGCAATGAATGGTACATTATATGCTTGCCATGAATAGTATAGTGTATGCCTGCCATGAATGGTACATTATATGCCTGCCATGAATGGCACAGTATATGCCTGCCATGAATGGTACAGTATATGCCTGCCATGAATGGTACAGTATATGCCTGACATTAATCATACAGTATATGACTGTAATGAATGGTACATTATATGCCTCACATTAATCATACAGTATATGACTGCAATGAATGGTACATTATATGCCTCACATTAATCATACAGTATATGACTGCAATGAATGGTACATTATATGCTTGTCATGAATGGTATAGCGTATGCCTGCCATGAATGTTACAGTATATGCCTGCCATGAATGGTACAGTATATGCCTCACATATATGCCTGCCATGAATGGTAAATTATATGCCTGCCATGAATGGTACAGTATATGCCTCACATTAATCATACAGTATATGACTGCAATGAATGGTACATTTTATGCTTGCCATGAATGGTATAGCATATGCCTGCCATGAATGGTACAGTATATGCCTGCCATGAATGGTACAGTATATGCCTCACATTAATCATACAGTATATGACTGCAATGAATGGTACAGTATATGCCTGCCATGAATGGTACATTATATGCCTGCCATGAATGGTACAGTATATGCCTCACATTAATCATACAGTATATGACTGCAATGAATGGTACATTATATGCCTCACATTAATCATACAGTATATGACTGCAATGAATGGTACATTATATGCTTGCCATGAATGGTACAGTATATGCCTGCCATAAATGGTACATCTGTTCAGAGTATTTACAGTCATTTCAAAGACATGGTATTTACAGTCATTTCAAAGACATGGTATTTACAGTCATTTCAAAGACATGGTATTTACAGTCATTTCAAAGACATGGTATTTACAGTCATTTCAAAGACATGGTATTTACAGTCATTTCAAAGACACGGTATTTACAGCTTTTCCAAAAGAGTATTTAACAGCTGTTTGAAAGACAAGTTTTACAAATGATTAAAAAAATATAACTTACAACTGTTTTAAAGATGCACTAATTACAGCCATTTTAAATGCACATTATTTACAGCTGTTTTAAAGAAGCACTAATTACAGCCATTTTAAATACACATTTCTTACAGCTGTTTTAAAGAAGCACTAATTACAGCCATTTTAAATGCACATTATTTACAGCTGTTTTAAAGAAACACTTTTTCTAACTTTGAGAAATGATGATTGGAAGCAGATGTGACCGAAATGGTAACACAATTCATCTTTTAGGGATTAGTAATTGCCTGAAAGACAAGTAAATTTTGAAACCTACATGCTTTTAGAAATGAATTTATAAGTACATGTATAGTATAAAAGTCAACAGTCAATTTAATACAAATTGTATAGAAACTATGCAATGGGAAACATGGGTGCAGCTTGGCATTGACTGCTCTGAGATATTTCTGAATTAGGGTCACAGAGTGCATTACCAAATTGACTGATAACTTTTCTCAACTGAATAATTATTTTAAATTGTCACATAGTATTCACATGTTGAACACTTTGGCAAGTAATGCTATTAAATGGCAAGTAATGCTATATTAAATGGCAAGTAATGATATTAATTGGCAAGTAATGCTATTAAATGGCAAGCAATGCTATATTAAATGGCAAGTAATGCTATATTAAATGGCAAGTAATGCTATTAAATGGCAAGCAATGCTATATTAAATGGCAAGTAATGCTATATTAAATGGCAAGTAATGCTATATTTAATGGCAAGTAATGCTATATTAAATGGCAAGTAATGCTATATTTAATGGCAAGTAATGCTATATTAAATGGCAAGTAATGCTATATTAAATGGCAAGTAATGTTATATTAAATGGCAAGTAATGCTATTAAATGGCAAGTAATGCTATATTAAATGGCAAGTAATGCTATATTAAATGGATGGCAAGTAATGCTATATTAAATGGTAAGTAATGCTTTTAAATAGCAGAGATCCGGACAAAAAATTGTTGGCTTGAAGTAAGAGCTATGTCAATGACTGGCATTTACTTGCCACTTATGTACAAGGTCATGATCATTTGTAGTGTTTTAGATATTTTATATGCAAAAATATTAACACTTTAATCGATACAAACTAAGATGTGTGTGCATACAAACTTTTTATTTAAAAGAAATATATACTAAGATGAAGAAAAAGATTGTGTGGGTGTGGTTCCCTCCTATTTCATGTTCATGGTGGTGGAATTAGACACTACAGTGACAGCTGAGTTATATTTTTTGCTATATGGTTGTTATGTTTTATTGTTATATGATGGTAGTGTTTTATCGTTATGGTGGTAGCATTTTACTATCATATGGTGGTAGTGTTTTATTGTCATAAGGTGGTAGTGTTTTATTACTGTAGCTGGTCATTTTACACCACTGTTTAAACAGAAATATCCTTTATTTCTTCTTGCTATCAGTCATGATTTTAAGACATAAATTATGCCCTCCAATAATAATAATAATAATAATAATAAAAATAATAATAATAATAATAATGAGGACTTTGTATAGTGCCTAATCTTTCGAAGCTCTAAGCGCTTTACACCATCAATAATGATCTGACTACACTACAGAACAACAAATGACAAAAACAATGAAATTGGAAAATATAAAAACATGCTGAAAACATATAAGATACAAAACATGATTAGGTCGCTAAGTTTGTCCCTGCAGTCGAAACAGGCGAGTTTTAAGACCACTCTTAAAAGGGACCACTGTGTCTTTGTGTCTAATTTCAATGGGCAATTCGTTCCAAGTCGCCGGGCCCTGGTGTGCAAACGAACGTTGTCTATATGACTTTGTTTTCACCTTGGGAACAATGAGTATATGATTATCAGAAGAAGAGCGCAAAGATCTAGCTGGTGTATACACATGGGTGAGGCTGGATAGGTATGTTGGACTGAAGTCTGTCATTAAACATAGCACAGAGAACAAATTTTGTGTTTGATTCTGTATTGAATTGATAGCCAATGTAGGGTACAGAGCAGTGGTGAGGTGTGCTCTGATTGAGGTACTCTAAAGATGATCTGTGCAGCTGTGTTTTGAACTTTTTGAAGTTTCTGGAGTAAATATTGTGAAGAACCAGACAGAATTGAGTTACAATAGTCCAGTCTTGAAAGTACTAATGAACACACAAGTGTTTTAGTGGCATCAACTGAAAGATATTTACGAATGGAACTGATGCATCTCAATTCAATATATTCAGCCTTGCATATGTTCATGACATGTTGGTGCAATGTGAGAGTACTGTCTAGAGTGACACCTAGGTTCCGTACTGACTGAGAGAATTTAATGTTGGTGTTGCTGATATTTATTGTCTGAGGTAAAGGATGTGAATGAGAAAGTCTTTGTGTTGTGATCAGAGTAGCCTCAGTTCTATCATCATTCATCTGCAGCTTGTTACTTGTCATCCATGATTTCACATCAGAAATGCACTCATCAACTTCAGTTGGGTGGCTAGACTTGTATATTTGGGTGTCATCAGCATACAATTGGTGCAACACTGGATGATGATCTATGACACTTGAGAGTGGCTGAGTATACAGAATGAAGAGAACAGGTCCAAGAACAGATCCCTGTGGAACACCACAACATACGTCAACTGGGCTGGAGTGTATTCCATTTACAGATATAATTTGTGTCCTGTTGACTACGTAGGAGATAAATCCAAGAGAGTGAAGACTGTAATCTTTCCACTATCCAAAGCAGAGAGAATGTCACTGAATACTTTCAGAAGAGTAGTTTCCGTACTGTGGCAAGGGCGATATGCAGACTGTACATTGCTAAAAAGATTGCTTGAATTCAAATGAGATACAAGTTGTGTTAGAACAACCTTTTCTAAGACTTTTTATATGAATGGGAGATTTGAAACTGGGCAGTAGTTCTTTAAATCGTTATGGTCCAGTGTTGGTTTCTTCAGCAGTGGCTTTACGAAGGCAGTTTTGAAAAAATTTAAATTCCCCTGATGAGAGAGAGATATTAATAACATCAGTTAGTGAAGGCAATATTGGGTCTAAGCACTCAAGCATCAGTGATGTCGGAATTGGATCAAGTTCACAAGACTTTGGTGCACTTTTCATCACGATTGTCCGTACTAAATCAATAGAAACAAGTTCAAATGTTCCTAATGGTTGTCGCTGAAATTCTGCATCATAACTGTATGGTGACAAATCAGTTGAAATTGTGCTGTAAAGCGAATCTCTAATGGTTTGTACATTGTCATCGAAGAAATTTGCAAATTGGTCTGGTAGGTCTAGTGGAGAGAAGGTTGTTGGAAGTGGTGTACATTTGTTCTTTGACATTAGTTTGTTAGTTATCTCGAAGAGCTCTTTGCAGCTGGAACTCTCCGTGATCTCAGTACTGTAGTGGGATGATTTGGCTAAATGGACTATGTGACATTCTTCTTAGCGGCTTCATAGATTTGTTTATGAATAGTGAGTCTGGTGGAAAGCCAAAACCTCTCTGCTTTTCGGTGATGTCTTTTAGCAGTGCGAAGCTGGTCCCTAACACAGCTATACTATGGAGAACACTTTTTTTTATTGATACCCTGCATTTGGTGGCTGGGGCATGTTTTTCAAGCAATGAACGCAGGCAGTTATCAGTTTGTTCCGCTGTTGGATGTAAGAAAATTGTTAGGTTTTCTTGGATGTCATGCATGTATTTGGTTCTATTTATCGTACAGAGGTTTCTCTTAGTAGCAAATAGAGGTGAAGGGTTAGGGACTTATATGTCGAGATGGCATACAATGCAGAGGTGATCCGATGCAAGTTCGTGGGATACAAGGGTCATCAGGTCTATAAAGAAACCAGTCTAAAATGTGACCAAGTTTATGGGTAGGTTGGTTAACTGACTGTTTAAGATTGAAAACATGAATGGAATTCAAGAGTTTTGATATGTATGGTTTACCAGGACAGTCAAAGTGAAAGTTGAAATCTCCAAGAATAATTAGGTTGCCACCTATCGAATTTCCATACTCTAGAAGATTTGGAAACTGCTCCAAAAATAGAGATTCAGTCAGCTTGTTTTTTCTGCTAGGAGGAGGACGGTAGAGACAGAAAAAAATGGACTGACCATACACTGATGAAGTTTAGTCCTAACTTATGCCATTCTACACCCTGAACAATTTTAGCCCTAAACTATGCCCTCACACACCCTGAACAATTTTAGCCCTAAATTATGCCCTAACTGCCCTGGATATGATAAGTTGAGCTCTAAATTATGTCCACCCATATCTTGGATAAGATTTTACTTAAATTACATTCTCCCTTATCCTGAATAAGTTCAGGCCTAATTTATGCCTCCCTGACACAGGATACATTTAGCCCTAAATTACTCTCCCCAACCCTGGATATATTTAGCCCTAAATTACTCTCCCCAACCCTGGATATATTTAGCAGTAACTTAAACATCTAACACCATGGATACATTTGGCCCAAATTTATACCATGCCACACCCTGAACAAGTTACCCCTAAATTATGTCCTCTGACACCCTGGACACTCTTAGTCCTAAATTATGCCCTCACACATTCTGGATACATTCAGCCTAAATTACACCCTCCCCCACCCTGAATAAGTTTAGTTACAAATTATACCTGCTGTCACCCTCAGTTAGTTTCACAGCATATCATTGTAGCTATTGAATATAAACATTAAAGTACACAAATTACAACATTTGAAATCTCGTTTAAACTTGACCCACAAAGTTGTAAATGGCATCCAGGTAATCCACACTCTAAACTGGTCAAACACTGTTCCCATATAGGTAAGTAAGTAAAAGATTAAAATTACTAAAACAAATTAAAACAAATCTATCCCTATATATAAATAAGAACTTTCTCACAAGGGAAATAAGGATAACTACAGTAATCTTCTGAATCAAGCCAATATCAACCTATAATTAAACATTTAACAAGAAAAATTGACAATGAATCCAACTCACCCTGGATAATCTTGAATGAAAAGCACTTTTATCCCAAAAAATGATGCGTAAATTCACCTGGCTTTACATTCGCGTGGAAAGGGGCCCTTTGAAGTTCCATAAATGGAGACTAAAGCTAAGGTCAAATATTGACACATATTGCTGAGTGGAGTTTTATCAGTAAAGTATGGAGGACTTGTAGGGTAATCATTCCGATAGGTTGACACCTGAATTAATCAATAGGTAAAAACACACCTTCCAGGTGTGGAATATCAATTTGATTGTTATCAATCACATTTTTTTAATAAACTTTTAATTCCCAACTGTGTGATGAAAATAAGAATATTTACAATCTTAAGGTAACATAAACAGCTGTCAAGTGTCAGTATTTTTACTATTTGAATGTAATGAATGAATTAAAATGAATGAAAAAAATTTCATATGTAGGTGACTAGCTCTCAAATGATTCTTTAAACTGGCAAATAACAATAAATCTTTGAATGCATTTATGTTGCCGATGCAGGATTAGCAATATACACCATTACTATAAAATGAATCACTAACATAGACAAAAGAAATATTAATATAGACAAAAAGAATCACCAACATTGACAAAATGAACCACTAATATAGACAAAATGAATCCGTAACATTGACAAAATTAACCACTAATATAGACAAAATGAATCCATAACATTGACAAAATTAACCACTAATATAGACAAAATGAATCCGTAACATTGAAAAAATGAACCACTAATATAGACAAAATGAATCTGTAACATTGACAAAATTAACCACTAATATAGACAAAAAGAATCACTAACAAAATGTCAAAATAACTTTGTAGATGTACACCAAAAGTTGACCATCCCAACTACATTGTGTGCACCAAATTTTAACCATCCAAACTACAGTGTAAACCAAATCTTGACCATCCTGACTACACTGCACAGTATAAACCAAATCTTGACCATCCTGACTACACTGCACAGTATAAACCAAATCTTTACCATCCTGACTACAATGTGTGACCAAATCTTGACCATCCAAACTACAGTGTAAACCAAATCTTGACCATCCTGACTACACTGCACAGTGTAAACCAAATCTTGACCATCCTGACTACACTGCACAGTATAAACCAAATCTTGACCATCCTGACTACACTGCACAGTGTAAACCAAATCTTGACCCTCCTGACTGCACAGTGTAAACCAAATCTTAATATTGACCATCCTGACTACACTGCACAGTATAAACCAAATTTTGACCATCCTGACTACACTGCACTGTGTGCACCAATCCTTGAACATCCTGACTACACTGTGTAAATGAAATCTTGACCATCCTAACTGCACTGTGTAAACCAAATCTTGACCATCCTGAATTCACTGTGTAAACCAAATCTTGACCATCCTGACTACACTGTGTGCACCAAATCTTGACCATCCTGACTACACTGTTATCCTGACTACACTTTTATCCTGTCTACATTGTGTACAGCAAATCTTAAGCATTTATATTAGTATATATTAATGTTTTAGGTTCTTATGACATTTATTTTCGCTAATGCATACATTCAACAATCGGGGCAATGTATTGTTGTCTCCATTGAAGGATCTGGGTTCATTTTGTTTAATGATTCCTCAAATCCAGGAAATCCACAAAAACTGGGATCATGCAAAATTAGTAAAGAAATGGCAATATGTTTCAACAAGAAATTTTTCACCATTCAAAACTGTTCATATTTACTTTGTACAGACTGAATACACTAAAACATCCAATGAAAAAGAAAATTATTTAAAGTATGTTATTTATAGATGAGACGAATCTTGATTTTTAATTCTTAACAGAAAATTGCACACAACTAGCTGAATGAATTATGGTTTATTTTACCATTAAACTGCAGGCTTTTATTTCTGAATGAATTATGGTTTATTTTACCATTAAACTGCAGGTTTTTATTTCTGAATGAATTATGGTTTATTTTACCATTAAACTGCGGGCTTTTATTTTTGAATGAATTATGGTTTATTTTACCATTAAACTGCAGGCTTTTATTTCTGGACAAACTCTGCACCTGTATACTTGAGTGAAAACCAATGACAATTCAGGAGTTATAATGTAAACTGCTTGTGTGGTGGGATGACCCCAGTCCACTCAAATTAAATAATTACGAATTTTTCTGCATGAATTTACAAATTAAATTCAACAGCTGAAGATTGTAATCCCCGTTTTACACATCTTGCGATTACCTTTAAGCCTATACTGACATGTTACAACAGGCATTCAGCTAGCTGTAAAGAATTATTCTTAGCAAATATTTGTACAGGTAATTTAGGCACAGGACTGGTATCGATATTGACATATAAATTATATTTTTTATCTCTGTTTTCCACCTTGTTTTGCTATCCCTGTTTTTAAATTGGACTGAAATTGAGCCCTGAAGCTCTAAGTGAAAGTCAGTTAATAAAAATACTTGCAAACTCTTGTCACTTATGTCCCACATTTTTTTGCTGGAAATAGCCGAGTATAGTTTTGCAAAGGGGTAAGTGACACTGGTGATATAGTATAAGGTGTAAGTAACAGTTTTGAAAAAAAGCAGTGCTGGGTCTAGCAATTCAAGTCACCAGTAAAGCCATGGTCCCATGAAAATAGTATCATGATGCTGCCATACAGGGCTTAAGTAGAGTACCATCACACTGCCATACAATGCCTAAAAAGAGTACTAGCGCACTGCCATATAAGGCTTCTACTATTCAAAATTTTATACTGGCCTATTCATCTTTCAGCACTTAACAATATTCTCCTCTAATTACCTGATTATTACTAGTTGACAAAGCTGAATACATGTATATTGGACACACACACACACACACACAACCATATAAATTCCTAGTTGATGAAGTTGAATATATTGGACACACATAATACCGTATAAATTCCTAGTTGATAAAAATGAATATATATTGGACACACATAATACCGTATGAATTCCTAGTTGATAAAAATGAATATATATTGGACACACATAATACCGTATGAATTCCTAGTTGATAAAGATGAATATTAAAATAGGAAAAAGACTTCGTAATTTTTCCTTTTTCTTTTTAATCCTAAGAAAATGCACGGAACCTTGTCTGTCACCACTGGGTCAATGCAACCTAAATACGTAAATCTGAGAGTTTTTAGCTTTCTCACGAAAATATTCTTACTTAGTGACCAATTTGTCAATTTTATAGTTCATTGGGATCCTGAATTTCCCAGGCAAGCATTTAAATGTATTATTTCCTTGCTATATTTGTACTGTTATTAGGTACCGTGTATACTCACTTATATGTCAGGATCAACTGCAAAAAACAATGACCTTGACTTAGCATTGTATAATGCACTGTCAAATGAAGGTCTTTGTTGTTTGTTGTGCTTATTATTCCCAACAATATTCAAAGACCCAGATCTGCTAAATTTTTCTTAAGGACAAAATTATACAGTACTATGCTGTCCATTATGGTCTGATTTCACTGCACTTTGAAGAGAATACAAGTAGTTTTCAATCAACAAGTAAAACAAGTTTCAGAAATGAAATAAGATTCGATAAATTAGAGATTGACCGTATAGTACATGTAGTAAGACTATGATTTTTACAATCTTGTCAATGTAGATTATGAACTTTATATTTGGAAGTCTTGTAGCTTGGCATGGTAATCAATATTTTATCAAGATGGAATATAAATAATATCAAGCTGGATAACAAAATCTGGAAATCAAATATTCATTTTGAGTGAAATTACCAGCAAATATCAAGTTCAATTTTTAAAAATGGGCTGATAATGAAAAGGTATCCATCATCTTTACATTATACATGTATTATTTTGTCAGAATATCACTTTCAACTTGAATGCCTGCTGTGCCCATAGAAACAGAAACATAAAGATGTTAACATACCAGCTGTGTCTACAACAAGAACAACATACAAGACTTAAAACACTTTTAAACTTGTGTCTTGTTGTAGCTCAAATCAATGTTGCACCATGTCAGATCTCAATGTTACCAAAAGGAGTAGAAAGCAATTATTTTATGATAAACTAATTTTAAACTGTCTTCTTTTTCTTTTTTTGCATTTGTGAAGTTTTTTTAACCTCAATTTACTTTATTCATTACTTGTATCTTTCACGCAGCTGTATAGCATAATCCACTCAACATCCCACCTCTTCTATTTTACTTTTCCTTCCGCCGACATAAAAATAATGGGAATTAAGTACTATTACTTGAATCGACCAGTTTCCTGCATGTCTCGTCTCCTGTGGGCTATATCAATTGGATTTTTTCCTCTAGCAACCATTCTTACAGTGAATGGCCAGACCAATTACAGCAATTATCTTAACTGTATTGGAAATGGATGGGGAATAGATGATATGGAGAATTGAGAATCGATCAGTTTTGACTGTTTGCAGAAATGTTTGCAGTTGGTAACTTCAGGCATGTAAATCTGTATCTAAAATGTTTGTATACCAAGAAATTACATCAAAAAACATGTCTAATTTAATATTTATCCATTATATGAACACACACACACACACACATATATATACAAGTTGCATCCAACTGCAAACTGCATTAATACAGTGACGACAGATGAGGCTGAGTACATTTTCTTAGGATTAAGAACAAATCAGAGTAAAAAAGGTGAAAAGGGTCATTCCTTTTAATAATGAAAGAGTTTAACCACCAGTCTCATCTTTGCCCTTTTAATCTTTCCCATAATGCTTCAAATACATGTATTAAAGCCCCCACCCACCCCCATCCCGAACTTCAAATATAAGCATTAAAAACACCTAGTGCTTCAAATATAAGCAATAAAGACCCAAAGTGCTTCAAATATAAGCATTAAAGACCCATAATGCTTTAAATATAAGCATTAAAAACACAAAGTGCTTCAAATATAAGCATTAAAGACCCATAATGCTTCAAATATATGCATCAACCATTTATTAATCAGATGTTTTTGTCTAACTGATTTTACACATTAATCAAGTTGTCTTGCTATATCATGGTGACCTCATTTTACTGTTACAGTCATGACCAAATACAGCACATGAAAAACTTGTACTACATTCAATAACATTTTATTCTGAATAGAAAAAAATAGAATAGGTTTTATTTAAGACCTGGAAATATAATGATATAAATGTGCACCTATCATGTATCCAGCCCAATGGTCAATGAATTTCAGAGTCACCAGCCCAATGGTCAATGGATTTCAGAGTTATCTATGTTCTATGGCCAATGGATTTCAGAGTTATCCAGCCCAATGGTCAATGGATTTCATAGTTATCCAGCACAATGGTCAATGGAATTCAGAATTATCTATGCTCTATGGCCAATGGCCATTGGATTTTAAAGTTACTCCATTAACAATGGTGAGTGAATTTTTCAGTTACTCTGTAATTAAGCCTAATTTGTAGTCTTAATAACATTTTAAAATGAATGTAACCAGAATTCATTATCTAACCATTTCAACTAAAATGAATGTAACCAGAACTCCTTACCCAACCACTTCAACTAAAATGAATGTAACCAGAATTCCTTACCTAACCATTTCAACTAAAATGAATGTAACCAGAATTCCTTACCCAACCACTTCAACTAAAATGAATGTAACCAGAATTCCTTACCCAATCACTTCAACTAAAATGAATGTAACCAGAATTCCTTACCCAACCATTTCAACTAAAATGGTCTTAAACAGATAAATCAGAATAGAAAGTCCTTTTTCAAAATAGATGATATTCTTAAAAATATTTGATATTACTCAACAGATTGAGTTCTATGCAACACTTAGATGCTATATACAACAGAGTTCTACGAAACACAGTCATAAGATGTACATTACTAATCAAGTCCTATGTAGTATTTGTATGATATACCGGTATACAACAGAGTTACATTTTTGCAGACTATTAAAGCTTTGTAATTTTAATTATGTGTAGTATGTGTACTTAATTACTAGGATCGTTTAGTACACAGAATTATCTTTGTAGTGTTTAATTTACATGCATATTTGAGAAATAAGCTGATTATTATGAGAATTATGTAGATTATTAGCTTGTGGTCAGCATTAATTTTTGTAATTTGCTCTTAGGTTGCCTTGTAGTAAACTAGTACATTTATTCATGTGATATATTTTGAATTTGTTATTAGGTTACTTCAAAGTAAACTATTACATTGTACATTTATTAGAATGTGATATTTTAGAATTTAGATATGCTGGTTTTGTAAATTTGAAAAATGGTTAAGTATGTAAGACTAGTTAATATGGATATCAGAGCATGAATATTTGAATATTTGTGTATTATGAGTTGTAATGGATATTTGAATATTTGTGTATTATGAGTTGTAATGGATATTTGAATATTTGTGTATTATGAGTTGTAATGGATATTTGAATATTTGTGTATTATGAGTTGTAATGGATATTTGAATATTTGTGTATTATGAGTTGTAATGGATATTTGAATATTTGTGTATTATGAGTTGTAATGGATATTTGAATATTTGTGTATTATGAGTTGTAATGGATATTTGAATATTTGTGTATTATGAGTTGTAATGGATAGTTGAATATGTGTATTATGAGTTGTAATGGATATTTGAATATTTGTGTATTATGAGTTGTAATGGATATTTGAATATTTGTGTATTATGAGTTATAATGGATATTTGAATATTTGTGTATTATGAGTTGTAATGGATATTTGAATATTTGTGTGTATTATGAGTTGTAATGGATATTTGAATATTTGTGTATTACGAGTTGTAATGTAAAGAAAATCATCTAACTGATGTGATAATGTTTAGCTAATGGGACTAGGAATATGTACTAATGTGATGCAATTTGTTGATGTATGAGAAGTAATTACCATAAAAGAACATAGGAGTATTTTGATGTGAATGAAAGTGTTACCGATGAAATATAATATTCGTTATCTGCTGGTTTAGTGTGAAATGAGAGGGCTAACGAAAATATTCTGTCCTTGAGATGGTTAATGAAAATATTACACTGTCCTTATGTTTCAACAGGAAGGTATTTTTGGGGACAGAACTTCTGGTTCAGTTAAGTCCAGAGTCTCTGAGAAGGGAGATGGAAGTGAGACTGGTAGAACAATTGGAGTCGACAAGTCTAGTCAGAGGAGAGTTGAGGAGGAGGAGAGAGTGGAGAAGGAGTATAGAGAAGTTGAGAGGAGAAAGAATTTGCAGCAAGTCAGAAGGAAGAGGGAAAGGAGTTGGAAGAATAGGATAGAATGCAGAGTAAAATACAAGGACATGTGAAAAGCTATCTCGCACAACTTATCAACTGATGTTAAAGGGAGGAAAATGCTTGGGATCCTTTAATAGTCCTTGGGACTATTAAATTGTATTAAATTGTTATTCATTTGAATTTCACTTTTTTGTATATTCAGTCATTTAACCATAAGCATTGCTGACTGGAGGCTCAGAGCTTTACATCTATCTTTCATTAATTTAACTTTCGTCCAAAGCTAATTTGTGGGACTTCTATAATAATTTAATTAAAGTATTGGGAGCACCCCACCCCCAAATAACACATCTACCATGGTGGCTGCACAAGTGTTAACCCCCCATCATGCCCCATTAATAAAAGAAACGTATGAAATGTCAGGTACTAACTGGTCCAAAGTAATTTTAGAGGGAGCAAAAATTATTTTCAGGCACTCTTCAAAGACTTTCAAGAAAACTGTAAACTAAATGGACATGTCCCTTTTGGGACAACCAACAAATTTATACAAAATACCTTTGCAGGATACTTAACTGGTCTGCATGGGATATTTATTAATATTTATGATTGAAAGAAGCCACATTAGCTTTGTGGTATAACACCTGGATCATAATCGAATGGTCACAGGTTTGATACTTGCACTAGTCAGTCTGGGTAGATTGCCTCTGTGTCCTTCGGAAAGGCAATAAGTCCAATTTCCATGACAAGATGTCACCAATAATGAGTTAAATGTCATTAAATCCAACAAAATCAAAACCTTAAGAAAAGCAGTACTCTTTTAACTGTCATATGACTGGACCACACAAACAACGAAGGCATAATATTTGTAAAAATTCTTAGTAGCCAACATTCACTATTCACAGTGAAGTTATCTTTGTAGTCTCCTGAAATAAACTGAATGCATGCCTGACCGCAAGTTCTAAAAGGCCTATGGCCTAAGATGACCTGTGGCTAATAATTCAGGAATTCAAGTCCATTTTGAATTAATTTCACCTTACCTGATTGACACTCTGACCTGTGATCTCCAAACATCCAATGTTTCAAGTGGAAATGAGGGTCAGCAAAATCTAGATCCTTTATGCTGCAAGAACTATTACTATCAAGTTAAAACAGGTCTGGTTGTGATCTATTTGATTTAATACATGCATATGATAGTGCCCCAATCCTTTTTCCTTATAATAATGTGAAGTAACATGGGTGTGTACATCAAAATATCTAGTTTAAAGCCAACTTACTTAGCACTGCCCACACCTGAACTTCAAACCTATATGAGGAAGATGTGATTAATGTTGTCCATAGCTATCAACCTAGTATAGCCCATAGCTCTTGTCTACATAAATGGGGGGGGACACTTTCACAATAGGGTAATATTGGCTGCAGGCATAAATCATACCTGTGATTGGAGTAGTTTAAGCCTGTGGACTACAAAATGTACACATCACACATGGAGTCCAGGTACATAGAGCTGTCTGCTTTAAAGGGTCATTATCAGACCTCTGACAAGGTTCAGGACCCCAGGGCCTACATGTATGGCTTTCAACTTGACATGCCTATGATACAGGTCAAATAGCTAGGTTGGATCAGTGCAATACACAGACAGTAAAAGAAAGAAAGAAAGAAAGAAAGAGAGAGAGAGAGAGAGAGAGAGAGAGAGAGAGAGAGAGAGAGAGAGAGAGAGAGAGAGAGAGAGAGAGAGAGAGAGAGAGAGAGAGAGAGAGAAACAGACAGAAAAACAGACAGACACTGGTCTGGAAAAAAATCAAAATAGGCTTGTAAAAAGTAGGTACTAAGAAAAGTTCATATTCTGGTGATATTTGAAATTTCTGGTGCCCTTATTTACAGTAAAATCCAATACTGAACACAACAATAAGAATGCTTCTTTCAAAGATGTACAATGCAAGAATTAATAGAATTTTGAGTCCTAGACCCAGATCCAAATAAATGTTTACCTCTGTTGATAATGACCCTAATATATAAACCACACTCAAAGAAAATTTAACAGTATTATTTGTTACAAAAATAAAAATGGCATTAATGACTTTAGTCAGGTACACAGTGAACTTGATTTTAGACAAGGTGAAATCCAAAATACAATTATACACAACATAGTCATGGAGAAAAAATTAACAAACAATACAAATTAAATATACACAACATGTGTAACACAACTATTAGTATGGTACTTCACAATGCAATATAACACTACTGATAAATTGGTTCAGAGATTTAAGGTAGATGTGACCAAGCATTCTCTTCATTTTCTAAAGGGATATATGAACACAATAATAGGCAACCAGATTAGAAAGTTTTCAATTACTTTGCTCTGGCTCATTTAGTTTTTAAAAGGACATAAGATACAACTGAAAGAAAAAAATTAGGACTAAATACAAAATGTTCAGGAAATAGGACAATTTTTTTAAAAATATGTACTGCTATTTTTAGTCAATCGGCAAACCATCAAGACTGGCATTTCATAATAATTCAATTTTGAAAGCATTCTTCCCAGTGAAATATGACTGCTTTAAAAACATGTTTACCGGCAAGGGGAATTTTTGAATTGAAATTACCATAATATGTCTCTGAACATGTTTGGCAAATTATCTTGAGACCCTGACCCTCAAATATTTCAATGAAGACGCCAAATCAATTGTGTTTTGATTTTTCTGTACCTTGCATGGGTAATGATTTGGTTTTTGTGTCCATTAAATGCTTGAAAATTTTAAGGTACAAATATTGTACAGTATTTTTTTTTACAAATAAAGAGTTTTCAGTAATCCCTCAACACAAACATAAAAAATGATTTCTTCTGCATATAACAATGAAGTCAGAGGCAAACTGATTTCAATAAATCAATGCCAGACAGATCAAATTGTATTTTCATGGTAACAGAGTTGAAAGAGACCTATGTAAATATAGTATGATAAATCTGTTCAAGGAGAATGGATGCCTCACCACTGAGCCTGAAAAATTACCAAAACACAAAACCTAACTTAATTATTCCAGACATACAAGGTTAACACTATAAGACTAATATGGTGGGTATAGATACTAGACTCTCTTCATAGGCATCATTCCTTTAACTTACTACTTCAATCACCTGACACTAACTCTAGAATACCAATAGATAGATGACTGAAAAATATACTATACTGGTAATTGACAGTGGTAATATTGAAGAGACTAAATTGTTTTTAAATTCTTAATTACAGATAAAAAGTATTGATATGTATAATAATTACAGGTAAAAAGTATTGATACATATAATAATTACAGGTAAAAAGTATCAATATATATAATAATTACAGGTAAAAGGTATTGATATGTATTATAATCACAGGTATAAAGTTTTGATATGCATAATAAATACAGGTAAAAAGTACTGATCTGTATACTTATTACAGGTAAAAAGTATTAATTATAACTGTTCAGGTAAGTCTTAGGTTCAAATATGTGCAACACTGAATGTGTGAAATACTGAAAAATAATGAATTATGATTCATTCGAATGACAATATACTAAACACGAGATGGCATGAAATATAGAAAGTTTCTACAGTACTTTATCAGAGATAAGATAAAATCTGTTTGCTATAAGAGATCACTACTGTTTTCTATACATTACTATGTTGCCATCAGAGATCACTACTGTTTTCTATACAGTACTGTTGCCATCAGAGATCACTACTGTTTTCTATACATTACTATGTTGCCATCAGAGATCACTACTGTTTGCTATACAGTACTATGTTACCATCAGAGATCACTACTGTTTGCTAAACAGTACTATGTTACCATCAGAGATCACTACTGTTTGCTATACAGTACTATGTTACCATCAGAGATCACTAATGTTTGCTAAACAGTACTATGTTACCATCAGAGATCACTACTGTTTTCTATACATTACTATGTTGCCATCAGAGATCACTACTGTTTTCTATACATTACTATGTTGCCATCAGAGATCACTACTGTTTTCTATACAGTACTGTTGCCATCAGAGATCACTACTGTTTTCTATACATTACTATGTTGCCATCAGAGATCACTACTGTTTGCTATACAGTACTATGTTACCATCAGAGATCACTACTGTTTGCTAAACAGTACTATGTTACCATCAGAGATCACTACTGTTTGCTATACAGTACTATGTTGCCATCAGAGATCACTACTGTTTGCTATACAGTACTATGTTACCATCAGAGATCACTACTGTTTGCTAAACAGTACTATGTTACCATCAGAGATCACTACTGTTTGCTATACAGTACTATGTTGCCATCAGAGATCACTACTGTTTGCTATACAGTACTATGTTGCCATCAGAGATCACTACTGTTTTCTATACAGTACTATGTTGCCATCAGAGATCACTACTGTTTGCTATACAGTAATATGTTGCCATCAGAGATCACTGCTATTTGCTATACAGTACTATCGGAGACAATTTATATTAAAAAAGTAATACATTTCAATTGATACCCAAAACAAAATTTAGAACCAGTACAAATACAGCTTCAGAGATCCATATTTTATACAGAAGTATACTGGCATTAAAGACCCCTAATATTGCACAGTACTCAGTTGACATTAGAGACCCTTAGCATTATACAGTACTATGCTGCCATTAGAGACCTCTAGTATTATACAGTACTATGCTGCCATTAGAGACCCCCTAGTATTATAAAGTACTATGCTGCCATTAGAGACCCCTAGTATTATACAGTACTATGCTGCCATTAGAGACAACTAGTATTATACAGTACTATGCTGCCATTAGAGACCCCCTAGTATTATACAGTACTATGCTGCCATTAGAGACCCCAAGTATTATACAGTACTATGCTGCCATTAGAGACCCCCTAGTATTATACAGTACTATGCTGCCATTAGAGACCCCCTAGTATTATACAGTACTATGCTGCCATTAGAGACCCCTAGTATTATACAGTACTATGCTGCCATTAGAGACCCCTAGTATTATACAGTACTATGCTGCCATTAGAGACCCCTAGTATTATACAGTACTATGCTGCCATTAGAGAACCCCTAGTATTATACAGTACTATGCTGCCATTAGAGACCCCCTAGTATTATACAGTACTATGCTGCCATTAGAGACCCCCTAGTATTATACAGTACTATGCTGCCATTAGAGACCCCTAGTATTATAAAGTACTATGCTGCCATTAGAGATCCCTAGTATTATACAGTACTATGCTACCATTAGAGACCCCCTAGTATTATACAGTACTATGCTGCCATTAGAGACCCCCTAGTATTATACAGTACTATGCTGCCATTAGAGACCCCTAGTATTATACAGTATTATGCTGCCATTAAAGACCCCTAGTATTATACAGTACTATGCTGCCATTAGAGACCCCCTAGTATTATACAGTACTATGCTGCCATTAGAGACCCCCTAGTATTATACAGTACTATGCTGCCATTAGAGACCCCTAGTATTATACAGTACTATGCTGCCATTAGAAACCCCTAGTATTATACAGTACTATGCTGCCATTAGAGACCCCTAGTATTATACAGTACTATGCTGCCATTAAAGACCCCTAGTATTATACAGTACTATGCTGCCATTAGAGACCCCTGGTATTATACAGTACTATGCTGCCATTAAAGACCCCTAGTATTATACAGTACTATGCTGCCATTAAAGACCCCTAGTATTATACAGTACTATGCTGCCATTAGAGACCCCTAGTATTATACAGTACTATGCTGCCATTAGAGACCCCTAGTATTATACAGTACTATGCTGCCATTAGAGACCCCTAGTATTATACAGTACTATGCTGCCATTAGAGACCCCTAGTATTATGCAGTACTATGCTGCCATTAGAGACCCCTAGTATTATACAGTACTATGCTGCCATTAGAGACCCCTAGTATTATACAGTACTATGCTGCCATTAGAGACCTCTAGTATTATACAGTACTATGCTGCCATTAGAGACCTCTAGTATTATACAGTACTATGCTGCCATTAGAGATCCCTAGTATTATACAGTACTATGCTACCATTAGAGACCCCCTAGTATTATACAGTACTATGCTGCCATTAGAGACCCCCTAGTATTATACAGTACTATGCTGCCATTAGAGACCCCTAGTATTATACAGTATTATGCTGCCATTAAAGACCCCTAGTATTATACAGTACTATGCTGCCATTAGAGACCCCCTAGTATTATACAGTACTATGCTGCCATTAGAGACCCCCTAGTATTATACAGTACTATGCTGCCATTAGAGACCCCTAGTATTATACAGTACTATGCTGCCATTAGAAACCCCTAGTATTATACAGTACTATGCTGCCATTAGAGACCCCTAGTATTATACAGTACTATGCTGCCATTAAAGACCCCTAGTATTATACAGTACTATGCTGCCATTAGAGACCCCTGGTATTATACAGTACTATGCTGCCATTAAAGACCCCTAGTATTATACAGTACTATGCTGCCATTAAAGACCCCTAGTATTATACAGTACTATGCTGCCATTAGAGACCCCTAGTATTATACAGTACTATGCTGCCATTAGAGACCCCTAGTATTATACAGTACTATGCTGCCATTAGAGACCCCTAGTATTATACAGTACTATGCTGCCATTAGAGACCCCTAGTATTATGCAGTACTATGCTGCCATTAGAGACCCCTAGTATTATACAGTACTATGCTGCCATTAGAGACCCCTAGTATTATACAGTACTATGCTGCCATTAGAGACCTCTAGTATTATACAGTACTATGCTGCCATTAGAGACCTCTAGTATTATACAGTACTATGCTGCCATTAGAGACCCCTAGTATTATACAGTACTATGCTGCCATTAGAGACCCCCTAGTATTATACAGTACTATGCTGCCATTAGAGACCCCCTAGTATTATACAGTACTATGCTGCCATTAGAGACCCCTAGTATTATAAAGTACTATGCTGCCATTAGAGACCCCTAGTATTATACAGTACTATGCTGCCATTAGAGACCCCTTAGTATTATACAGTACTATGCTGCCATTAGAGACCCCTAGTATTATACAGTACTATGCTGCCATTAGAGACCCCCTAGTATTATAAAGTACTATGCTGCCATTAGAAACCCCTAGTATTATACAGTACTATGCTGCCATTAGAGACCCCTAGTATTATACAGTACTATGCTGCCATTAAAGACCCCTAGTATTATACAGTACTATGCTGCCATTAGAGACCTCTAGTATTATACAGTACTATGCTGCCATTAGAGACCCCCTAGTATTATAAAGTACTATGCTGCCATTAGAGACCCCTAGTATTATAAAGTACTATGCTGCCATTAGAGACCCCTAGTATTATAAAGTACTATGCTGCCATTAGAAACCCCTAGTATTATACAGTACTATGCTGCCATTAGAGACCCCCTAGTATTATACAGTACTATGCTGCCATTAGAGACCCCCTAGTATTATACAGTACTATGCTGCCATTAGAGACCCCCTAGTATTATAAAGTACTATGCTGCCATTAGAAACCCCTAGTATTATAAAGTACTATGCTGCCATTAGAAACCCCCTAGTATTATACAGTACTATGCTGACATTAGAAACCCCCTAGTATTATACAGTACTATGCTGCCATTAAAGACCCCTAGTATTATACAGTACTATGCTGCCATTAGAGACCTCTAGTATTATACAGTACTATGCTGCCATTAGAAACCCCCTAGTATTATACAGTACTATGCTGCCATTAGAGACCCCTAGTATTATACAGTACTATGCTGCCATTAAAGACCCCTAGTATTATACAGTACTATGCTGCCATTAGAGACCTCTAGTATTATACAGTACTATGCTGCCATTAGAGACCCCCTAGTATTATAAAGTACTATGCTGCCATTAGAGACCCCTAGTATTATAAAGTATTATGCTGCCATTAGAGACCCCTAGTATTATAAAGTACTATGCTGCCATTAGAAACCCCTAGTATTATACAGTACTATGCTGCCATTAGAGACCCCCTAGTATTATACAGTACTATGCTGCCATTAGAGACCCCCTAGTATTATACAGTACTATGCTGCCATTAGAGACCCCCTAGTATTATAAAGTACTATGCTGCCATTAGAAACCCCTAGTATTATACAGTACTATGCTGCCATTAGAAACCCCCTAGTATTATAAAGTACTATGCTGCCATTAGAAACCCCTAGTATTATACAGTACTATGCTGCCATTAGAAACCCCCTAGTATTATACAGTACTATGCTGCCATTAGAGACCCCTAGTATTATACAGTACTATGCTGCCATTAGTGACCCCCTAGTATTATACAGTACTATGCTGCCATTAGAGACCCCTAGTATTATACAGTACTATGCTGCCATTAAAGACCCCTAGTATTATACAGTACTATGCTGCCATTAGAGACCCCTAGTATTATACAGTACTATGCTGCCATTAAAGACCCCTAGTATTATACAGTACTATGCTGCCATTAAAGACCCCTAGTATTATACAGTACTATGCTGCCATTAGAGACCCCTAGTATTATACAGTACTATGCTGCCATTAGAGACCCCTAGTATTATACAGTACTATGCTGCCATTAGAGACCCCCTAGTATTATACAGTACTATGCTGCCATTAGAAACCCCCTAGTATTATAAAGTACTATGCTGCCATTAGAAACCCCTAGTATTATACAGTACTATGCTGCCATTAGAGACCCCTAGTATTATACAGTACTATGCTGCCATTAGAGACCCCCTAGTATTATACAGTACTATGCTGCCATTAGAGACCCCTAGTATTATACAGTACTATGCTGCCATTAGAGACCCCCTAGTATTATACAGTACTATGCTGCCATTAGAGACCCCTAGTATTATAAAGTACTATGCTGCCATTAGAGACCCCTAGTATTATACAGTACTATGCTGCCATTAGAGACCCCCTAGTATTATACAGTACTATGCTGCCATTAGAGACCCCTAGTATTATACAGTACTATGCTGCCATTAGAGACCTCTAGTATTATACAGTACTATGCTGCCATTAGAGACCCCCTAGTATTATACAGTACTATGCTGCCATTAGAGACCCCCTAGTATTATACAGTACTATGCTGCCATTAAAGACCCCTAGTATTATACAGTACTATGCTGCCATTAGAGACCCCTGGTATTATACAGTACTATGCTGCCATTAAAGACCCCTAGTATTATACAGTACTATGCTGCCATTAAAGACCCCTAGTATTATACAGTACTATGCTGCCATTAGAGACCCCTAGTATTATACAGTACTATGCTGCCATTAGAGACCCCTAGTATTATACAGTACTATGCTGCCATTAGAGACCCCTAGTATTATACAGTACTATGCTGCCATTAGAGACCCCTAGTATTATGCAGTACTATGCTGCCATTAGAGACCCCTAGTATTATACAGTACTATGCTGCCATTAGAGACCCCTAGTATTATACAGTACTATGCTGCCATTAGAGACCTCTAGTATTATACAGTACTATGCTGCCATTAGAGACCTCTAGTATTATACAGTACTATGCTGCCATTAGAGACCCCTAGTATTATACAGTACTATGCTGCCATTAGAGACCCCCTAGTATTATACAGTACTATGCTGCCATTAGAGACCCCCTAGTATTATACAGTACTATGCTGCCATTAGAGACCCCTAGTATTATAAAGTACTATGCTGCCATTAGAGACCCCTAGTATTATACAGTACTATGCTGCCATTAGAGACCCCCTAGTATTATACAGTACTATGCTGCCATTAGAGACCCCTAGTATTATACAGTACTATGCTGCCATTAGAGACCCCCTAGTATTATAAAGTACTATGCTGCCATTAGAAACCCCTAGTATTATACAGTACTATGCTGCCATTAGAGACCCCTAGTATTATACAGTACTATGCTGCCATTAAAGACCCCTAGTATTATACAGTACTATGCTGCCATTAGAGACCTCTAGTATTATACAGTACTATGCTGCCATTAGAGACCCCCTAGTATTATAAAGTACTATGCTGCCATTAGAGACCCCTAGTATTATAAAGTACTATGCTGCCATTAGAGACCCCTAGTATTATAAAGTACTATGCTGCCATTAGAAACCCCTAGTATTATACAGTACTATGCTGCCATTAGAGACCCCCTAGTATTATACAGTACTATGCTGCCATTAGAGACCCCCTAGTATTATACAGTACTATGCTGCCATTAGAGACCCCCTAGTATTATAAAGTACTATGCTGCCATTAGAAACCCCTAGTATTATAAAGTACTATGCTGCCATTAGAAACCCCCTAGTATTATACAGTACTATGCTGACATTAGAAACCCCCTAGTATTATACAGTACTATGCTGCCATTAAAGACCCCTAGTATTATACAGTACTATGCTGCCATTAGAGACCTCTAGTATTATACAGTACTATGCTGCCATTAGAAACCCCCTAGTGTTATACAGTACTATGCTGCCATTAGAGACCCCTAGTATTATACAGTACTATGCTGCCATTAGAAACCCCCTAGTATTATACAGTACTATGCTGCCATTAGAGACCCCTAGTATTATACAGTACTATGCTGCCATTAGTGACCCCCTAGTATTATACAGTACTATGCTGCCATTAGAGACCCCTAGTATTATACAGTACTATGCTGCCATTAAAGACCCCTAGTATTATACAGTACTATGCTGCCATTAGAGACCCCTAGTATTATACAGTACTATGCTGCCATTAAAGACCCCTAGTATTATACAGTACTATGCTGCCATTAAAGACCCCTAGTATTATACAGTACTATGCTGCCATTAGAGACCCCTAGTATTATACAGTACTATGCTGCCATTAGAGACCCCTAGTATTATACAGTACTATGCTGCCATTAGAGACCCCCTAGTATTATACAGTACTATGCTGCCATTAGAAACCCCCTAGTATTATAAAGTACTATGCTGCCATTAGAAACCCCTAGTATTATACAGTACTATGCTGCCATTAGAGACCCCTAGTATTATACAGTACTATGCTGCCATTAGAGACCCCCTAGTATTATACAGTACTATGCTGCCATTAGAGACCCCTAGTATTATACAGTACTATGCTGCCATTAGAGACCCCCTAGTATTATACAGTACTATGCTGCCATTAGAGACCCCTAGTATTATAAAGTACTATGCTGCCATTAGAGACCCCTAGTATTATACAGTACTATGCTGCCATTAGAGACCCCCTAGTATTATACAGTACTATGCTGCCATTAGAGACCCCTAGTATTATACAGTACTATGCTGCCATTAGAGACCTCTAGTATTATACAGTACTATGCTGCCATAAGAGACCCCCTAGTATTATACAGTACTATGCTGCCATTAGAGACCCCCTAGTATTATACAGTACTATGCTGCCATTAAAGACCCCTAGTATTATACAGTACTATGCTGCCATTAGAGACCCCTGGTATTATACAGTACTATGCTGCCATTAAAGACCCCTAGTATTATACAGTACTATGCTGCCATTAAAGACCCCTAGTATTATACAGTACTATGCTGCCATTAGAGACCCCTAGTATTATACAGTACTATGCTGCCATTAGAGACCCCTAGTATTATACAGTACTATGCTGCCATTAGAGACCCCTAGTATTATACAGTACTATGCTGCCATTAGAGACCCCTAGTATTATGCAGTACTATGCTGCCATTAGAGACCCCTAGTATTATACAGTACTATGCTGCCATTAGAGACCCCTAGTATTATACAGTACTATGCTGCCATTAGAGACCTCTAGTATTATACAGTACTATGCTGCCATTAGAGACCTCTAGTATTATACAGTACTATGCTGCCATTAGAGACCCCTAGTATTATACAGTACTATGCTGCCATTAGAGACCCCCTAGTATTATACAGTACTATGCTGCCATTAGAGACCCCCTAGTATTATACAGTACTATGCTGCCATTAGAGACCCCTAGTATTATAAAGTACTATGCTGCCATTAGAGACCCCTAGTATTATACAGTACTATGCTGCCATTAGAGACCCCCTAGTATTATACAGTACTATGCTGCCATTAGAGACCCCTAGTATTATACAGTACTATGCTGCCATTAGAGACCCCCTAGTATTATAAAGTACTATGCTGCCATTAGAAACCCCTAGTATTATACAGTACTATGCTGCCATTAGAGACCCCTAGTATTATACAGTACTATGCTGCCATTAAAGACCCCTAGTATTATACAGTACTATGCTGCCATTAGAGACCTCTAGTATTATACAGTACTATGCTGCCATTAGAGACCCCCTAGTATTATAAAGTACTATGCTGCCATTAGAGACCCCTAGTATTATAAAGTACTATGCTGCCATTAGAGACCCCTAGTATTATAAAGTACTATGCTGCCATTAGAAACCCCTAGTATTATACAGTACTATGCTGCCATTAGAGACCCCCTAGTATTATACAGTACTATGCTGCCATTAGAGACCCCCTAGTATTATACAGTACTATGCTGCCATTAGAGACCCCCTAGTATTATAAAGTACTATGCTGCCATTAGAAACCCCTAGTATTATAAAGTACTATGCTGCCATTAGAAACCCCCTAGTATTATACAGTACTATGCTGACATTAGAAACCCCCTAGTATTATACAGTACTATGCTGCCATTAAAGACCCCTAGTATTATACAGTACTATGCTGCCATTAGAGACCTCTAGTATTATACAGTACTATGCTGCCATTAGAAACCCCCTAGTATTATACAGTACTATGCTGCCATTAGAGACCCCTAGTATTATACAGTACTATGCTGCCATTAAAGACCCCTAGTATTATACAGTACTATGCTGCCATTAGAGACCTCTAGTATTATACAGTACTATGCTGCCATTAGAGACCCCCTAGTATTATAAAGTACTATGCTGCCATTAGAGACCCCTAGTATTATAAAGTATTATGCTGCCATTAGAAACCCCTAGTATTATAAAGTACTATGCTGCCATTAGAAACCCCTAGTATTATACAGTACTATGCTGCCATTAGAGACCCCCTAGTATTATACAGTACTATGCTGCCATTAGAGACCCCCTAGTATTATACAGTACTATGCTGCCATTAGAGACCCCCTAGTATTATAAAGTACTATGCTGCCATTAGAAACCCCTAGTATTATACAGTACTATGCTGCCATTAGAAACCCCCTAGTATTATACAGTACTATGCTGCCATTAGAAACCCCTAGTATTATACAGTACTATGCTGCCATTAGAAACCCCCTAGTATTATACAGTACTATGCTGCCATTAGAGACCCCTAGTATTATACAGTACTATGCTGCCATTAGTGACCCCCTAGTATTATACAGTACTATGCTGCCATTAGAGACCCCTAGTATTATACAGTACTATGCTGCCATTAGAGACCCCTAGTATTATACAGTACTATGCTGCCATTAGAGACCCCTAGTATTATACAGTACTATGCTGCCATTAAAGACCCCTAGTATTATACAGTACTATGCTGCCATTAAAGACCCCTAGTATTATACAGTACTATGCTGCCATTAGAGACCCCTAGTATTATACAGTACTATGCTGCCATTAGAGACCCCTAGTATTATACAGTACTATGCTGCCATTAGAGACCCCCTAGTATTATACAGTACTATGCTGCCATTAGAAACCCCCTAGTATTATAAAGTACTATGCTGCCATTAGAAACCCCTAGTATTATACAGTACTATGCTGCCATTAGAGACCCCTAGTATTATACAGTACTATGCTGCCATTAGAGACCCCCTAGTATTATACAGTACTATGCTGCCATTAGAGACCCCTAGTATTATACAGTACTATGCTGCCATTAGAGACCCCCTAGTATTATACAGTACTATGCTGCCATTAGAGACCCCTAGTATTATAAAGTACTATGCTGCCATTAGAGACCCCTAGTATTATACAGTACTATGCTGCCATTAGAGACCCCCTAGTATTATACAGTACTATGCTGCCATTAGAGACCCCTAGTATTATACAGTACTATGCTGCCATTAGAGACCTCTAGTATTATACAGTACTATGCTGCCATTAGAGACCCCCTAGTATTATACAGTACTATGCTGCCATTAGAGACCCCCTAGTATTATACAGTACTATGCTGCCATTAGAGACCCCCTAGTACATGTATTATACAGTACTATGCTGCCATTAGAGACCCCCTAGTATTATACAGTACTATGCTGCCATTAGAGACCCCCTAGTATTATACAGTACTATGCTGCCATTAGAGACCCCCTAGTATTATAAAGTACTATGCTGCCATTAGAGACCCCTAGTATTATAAAGTACTATGCTGCCATTAGAGACCCCTAGTATTATAAAGTACTATGCTGCCATTAGAAACCCCTAGTATTATACAGTACTATGCTGCCATTAGAGACCCCCTAGTATTATAAAGTACTATGCTGCCATTAGAAACCCCTAGTATTATACAGTACTATGCTGCCATTAGAGACCCCTAGTATTATAAAGTACTATGCTGCCATTAGAAACCCCTAGTATTATACAGTACTATGCTGCCATTAGAAACCCCTAGTATTATACAGTACTATGCTGCCGTTAGAGACCCCCTAGTATTATACAGTACTATGCTGCCATTAGAGACCCCCTAGTATTATACAGTACTATGCTGCCATTAGAGACCCCCTAGTATTATACAGTACTATGCTGCCATTAGAGACCCCCTAGTATTATAAAGTACTATGCTGCCATTAGAAACCCCTAGTATTATACAGTACTATGCTGCCATTAGAAACCCCCTAGTATTATAAAGTACTATGCTGCCATTAGAGACCCCTAGTATTATACAGTACTATGCTGCCATTAGAGACCCCTAGTATTATACAGTACTATGCTGCCATTAGAGACCCCCTAGTATTATACAGTACTATGCTGCCATTAGAGACCCCTAGTATTATACAGTACTATGCTGCCATTAGAAACCCCCTAGTATTATACAGTACTATGCTGCCATTAGAGACCCCCTAGTATTATACAGTACTATGCTGCCATTAGAGACCCCCTAGTATTATACAGTACTATGCTGCCATTAGAAACCCCCTAGTATTATAAAGTACTATGCTGCCATTAGAAACCCCTAGTATTATACAGTACTATGCTGCCATTAGAAACCCCTAGTATTATACAGTACTATGCTGCCATTAGAAACCCCTAGTATGATACAGTACTATGCTGCCATCAAGAACCCCATATGTTATATATATTAAAAACATAACAATTTTCAATTGACTCATTTAATTACAAATATCTGCAAATCTTTACAAGGATGTGGAAGAGTGTAGGCTTAATTAATCTATCATGTGTTCATAGATTTGATTTCCAAAAGGCTTTTGACAGAGTGTGGCATAAGGCATTGTGGGCCACAATGAAGAATTACAACATGGGTCAAAAGTTGACCAATACCATCAAGCAGCTGTATGCCAAGGCTACCAGTGAAGTAATTGCTCAAGGTTCTGTGGGGGACTGGTTCAAAACAGTTGGAGTATATCAAGGCTGTCTCCTGTCACCCACGCTTATCAATATCTACTTAGGGTGCATCATAAGCGAAGCCCTGGAAGACCACTGTGGGACAGTCAGCATTAGATGGCGGAACATCAACCTATGCTTTGCAGATAACATTGATGGGCTGGCAGGCAGTGAAGACCAGCTTGCCACCTTAGTGAAAAACCTGGATGAAATATCTTATAGATTTGACATGGAGATAAGCGCTGAGAAGACAAAGCTGATGACAAAAAGTGGCAAACAAATCTCAACCAAGATTAAAGTCAGAGGAAAGGAACTGGAAACAGTGGGCCAGTTAAAATATCTTGGTTCCATAATCACCGAAGAGGGATCAAGAGCAGAAATTTTGTCACGAGCAGTACAAACAACAGCAGCTATGTTAAAGCTAAGACTCATCTGGAGAGACAAGAGTATCTGTTTGAAAACTAAAATCAGACTATTGAGAGCACTAGTCATCTCAATCTTTTTGTATTCATGTCAGGCCTGGACCTTAACAGAAGAATTACAACAAAGAATCCAGGGCACTTGAAATGAGATGCTACAGAACCATCCTTGGCATCTCTTACATGGACCACATCACAAATGAAGAGGTACGCAACACCATCAGGTACAAAGTAGAACATTATGAAGACCTCCTCACCAATGTCAAAAAGAGAAAGCTGAAAAACGGTAGAGCCATGTCACTAGAGCTAACAGTCTATCCACAACAGTACTGCAGGGCAGTGTGCCAGAAGGAGAGGTAGACATAAGAAAGTGGACTGACAATATCACAGAATGGACCTGGAAACAATTTGCGGAGACACAGGCATTGGCACATGATCAAAACAAGTGGATGGAACTGGTCAGATGTTCAGCAGCACAGTGCCTCAACGACCAAACTAGGTCAAAAGACTGATGATGATGATGTAGGCCTAATTAATCACCTACTTACTTAATTAAAAAAAGTATGTGTGATTTGTGCGATTTATATTTTTAATGTATCTTTAACAATTTTTCAGTCACATCACTATGATGTCTGCAGTGTGGCAGTTTATAGTGATGTCTAGCTCTGGAGCATCATGCTGCAGATATGTAGCATGATGTCCCACCCAGTCACATGATCTTGACACCAGGCCGACCAGTCCTAACGCTAACCTGGGTATGACTCAACTGGGGTTTGAACCCACAACTTCCAGCATCTGAGGCAGATACTTCAACCACTAAGCCATTATAGCAGTCATTTAAAAATTAATTGACACACTAATTACCTACGTATTAATGAGTTATTTTCCAGTCAGAAAATCAAGCTCTTGAAATGGCTGGCTGCCCAGCATGTTTTTTTGTTGTTGTAATTGCAAATGAGCGACAATGAAAACATGTCCAATTAAAGTCAAGTTATGAAAACAGGTCCATTTGAAGTCCAGTATTGAAATGCATCCATTTAAAGTCAAGTAATGAAAATGCATCCATTTAAAGCCAAGTAAATCTATACAGAATTTTAGGATTAGATGGGTTTAACTGTATTGTACATATATTATCCTTTAATGGCAAAGGCAATAATGTAAAACTTAAACATGCACACACTTAATATACAATACTGACAATTCGAGTTTCCATGGCAACTGATTCCTTTGTCTAGTAAACTGATAAGAATCCAACATGAAAGATAGCAAACATGTCAACAAGAAGCCATGGGTCAGAGACACAAGACAGATATTGACTGGCAGCCAACAATTAGACACTTGTTTATTGTTGAATTGGTCACAAGTTAAAAGACTGCTGCATCAAAAGTGATTGCTGCAGTGTTAGTCACCAAAACATTTGGTAAAAGCTATAGAGTTAGTCACCAACATTTCAGTGGCGGGCACTGCAGTGTTAGTCACCAAATCATGTGTTGATTGCAGATCATCAGAGCTGTCTTAAAGTAGTTGGAAGAAAGATGTATAAATTGAAATGCATCACAAGTACAAAAAAAAACGCAATATCTGTCATACAAAGATAAAGGGTGATGGCTGTAGTACAAGGAATTGTGGGTAATATCTATAATTTAGCATCCTTTGAAATATGCAAAATACAGACCAACAGACACACTGATAGATGTAAAAATATTTTTCTACTTGCAAAAATGATAAGATTGTGCATGAAAACTAAAATAAATTCAATTCAAATACTGAAAGACAATGATAGAGATGAATAGAAATTGCTTCAAACCATTGGCATAGTGTTAAATAAAGAGAATACAATAAAGTGAGTAAACACATTTTACTTAGATGCGGGTGGAAAGGGCGAGTGCAAAAAAGGGAATGAGCAAGTAAGGGAACACCTTTCTCACACCACTACATCCTGCTTTAAATGGACAAAGAGTAAGGAAACACCTTTCCCACAGCACTACACACATGGTCAAAT
Organism: Unio pictorum; assembly: GCA_030141615.1. Taxonomy (NCBI): domain Eukaryota; kingdom Metazoa; phylum Mollusca; class Bivalvia; order Unionida; family Unionidae; genus Unio; species Unio pictorum. Next base: position 18,506,152 of record JARLTB010000048.1, read on the forward strand.
GGATATGGAGTAAGGGAAACACCATTCACACAGCTCTACACACTGGGTCAAACAGACATAGAGTAAGAGTGAAGCAGAGTCAAACACATATAGAGTAACAATCAAGCAGTCAAACAGATATAGTTAACAGTCAAATAGTCTGATATAGAGAGTAACATTCTGAGTCAAATAGTACCAATCAAGCAGTCAAACACTGAGTGAAGCAGACAAAGGTCAAACATAGAGGAACAGTCAAATAGATTAACTGTCAAACAGATAAAATTCAACAGAGATAAAGAAAGTCTAACAGATTCAAAGTAATGTTTAAATATGAGAGAGAGAGAGAGAGAGAGAGAGACAGACAGACAGACAGACAGACAGATAGAGAGACAGTGAGAGAGTGTATGTGAATGTGCGATTTGGATTTTTAATGTAGCTTGAACAATTTTTCAGTCATATTGCTATGACTGCTGCAGTGAGGCAGTTTATAGTGATGTCTAGCACTGGGGCATCATGCTGTAGACATGTAGCATGATGTCCCACCCAGTCACACTATCCTGACACCAGGCTGACCAGTCCTTACACTAACATAGTAGCTGTTAGTACCATTTTTTAATAAATCTTTGGTACGACTCAGCCAGAGTTCAAATCCACGACCTCCTGCATCTGAGGAGAAAGAGAGAAAAATGAACAAGGATATCATATTAGCAGCAAATACTCACTACATGCAGTAAAACTAAGACTCTACATTTGAATGATGGTCACAAATTATTACGGTCAAGTGTGTCTATGTATGGTTCACTCTTTATGAAAGTGTCAAGAGTGTCAATGTATGGTTCACTCTTTATGAAAGTGTCAAGTGTGTCAATGTATGGTTCACTTTTTATGAAAGGTGTCAAGTGTCTATCTATGGTCACTTTTTATGAAGGTGTCAAGTGTGTCAATGTATGGTTCACTTTTTGTGAAAGGTGTCAAGAGTCTATCTATGGTTCAATTATTATGAAGGTGTCAAGTGTCTATCTATGGTTCAATTTTTATGAAGATGTCAAGTGTCTATCTATGGTTCAATTTTTATGAAGGTGTCAAGTGTCTATCTATGGTTCAATTTTTATGAAGGTGTCAAGTGTCTATCTATGGTTCATTTTTTTATGGAAGTGTTAACACATTAACCCCTAGTGACGACTTTACGAGGCATGAGGTAGTAGCCTACTTCCATTGTCTGCAGCATCAAGGTCATGCATGATACACTAAAGTAGGTGGTATTATAGAAAGGTAGACATACAATGATAGCAAATAATCCAGACATTTTAGTTGCATTTCAAAATACAGAGGGAAAAACCTATATTTTGGACCCGTTATTTTTCACCCAAAATTCGCCCATGGTCGGAGTTTGAATTTTGAATAAAGTGTCTTCTCCATATAAAAATTATTGGTCCATTAAGCAAAAAAAAAGTCCATTTTTTCACCTTCTGCTCATCCGCCAGCCGACTAACCAATGAAAAACATTTTCTTTAGCACAACTAGCCATATGTCTAATGGAATATTGCTTGGAAGTCAATGTATTAGGATGTATTCAGAAATAGTCCCCAAAATGTGTTTCCTACTAGCATTTCATGCAAAAACAGCAAAAACTTGATACATGAGACAGACATACATATATTGAAATAGCAGGCAGCAATGTAGAATGAAAGCTGTTTCCAATCAAGCCGGACAAAACTGTTCTTGTTCAATAAGCAGTATGATTCGCTTGGTATAATCATCTGTTGCCATGTCTAGGATAAAACTTAAATTTACATATCTTGATAGATGAATAAGCAGATATATCTTTTCCTATATGTATGTTGATTTGTCTGTCTTTCAAGACTGGATATCAAGCATGGCCAATACAGAGCAAAGCTGCTATGTATCAAGCACATACAGAATTGTTACAATGCAGTGATACTGTGTATCAAGCAGATACAAAATTGTTACAATGCAGTGATGATATGTACCAAAAATGCAGGAGTTTACCAGTAATCCCATATTAATCCACTTCTATGACTTGGGCTGAAATGATGTTATTTGCCCCACCTCCCACACCCCATATAAAAGACTCAAGAACACATAGTTCCTTTATAATTATTTTTTATTCATTACAAGTCCTTTCTATATAACACAATATTGTCTTATAGTACTCACTCATTACAAGTCCTTTCTATATAAGACCAATATTATCTTATAGTACTCACTCAATGTAAGTCCCTTCTAAATAACACCAATATTGTCTTACAGTACTCACTCATTACAAGTCACTTCTAAATAACACCAATACTCTTACAGTACTCGCTCAATTTAAGACCCTTCTATATAACACCAAAATGGTGTTACAGTACTCACTACAAGTCACTTCTATATAACATCAATATTGTCTTACAGTACTCACTCATTACAAGTCTTTTCTATACAAGACCAATATTATCCTACAGTACTCACTCAATAAGTCCCCTCTATATAAGACCAATATTATCTTAAAGTACTCATATGTCCCTTCTATATAAGACCAATATTGTCTTACAGTACTCATTCAATGTAAGTCCCTTCTATAGAAGACCAATATTGTCTTAAAGTACTCATAAGTCCTTTCTATAGAAGACCAATATTGTCTTACAGTACTCATTCATAAGTAGTCCCTTCTATAGAAGACCAATATTATCTTACAGTACTCACTCAATATAAGTTCCTTCTATACAAGACCAATATTGTCTTAAAGTACTGATAAGTCCTTTCTATATAACACCCATATTGTCTTACAGTACTCATTCATTATAAGTCCCTTCAATGATAACAGATGCTTTTAATAATGTAATATGTGTTCATAAACTTGTATTTTAAATCCTTTGAGTGGAAAACATCCTCTAATTTAATACACTAACTAAATGATCATAAATTGCTCTCTAATTTAAACACTTACTTAATTGATCATAAAATGTCCTCTGATTTAATAGACAGCTTAATTTATTATAAAATGTCCTCCAATTTATTAAAACACTGCCTAAATGCTCTCTAATTTAATACACTGTCTAAATTGATTATAAAATGCTCTCTAATTTAATGCACTCCCTAAATTGATAATAAAATACTAATTTAATACACTGTCTAAATTGATTATAAAATGCTCTCTAATTTAATGCACTCCCTAAATTGATAATAAAATACTAATTTAATACACTGTCTAAATTGATTATAAAATGCTCTCTAATTTAATGCACTCCCTAAACTGATAATAAAATACTAATTTAATACACTGTCTAAATTGATTATAAAATGCTCTCTAATTTAATGCACTCCCTAAACTGATAATAAAATACTAATTTAATACACTGTCTAAATTGACCATAAAATGATCTCTAAAATGAATACACTGCCTAAATTGATTATAAAATGCTCTCTAATTTAATGCACTCCCTAAACTGATAATAAAATACTAATTTAATACACTGCCTAAATTGATTATAAAATGCTCTCTAATTTAATGCACTCCCTAAACTGATAATAAAATACTAATTTAATACACTGCCTAAATTGATTATAAAATGCTCTCTAATTTAATGCACTCCCTAAACTGATAATAAAATACTAATTTAATACACTGTCTAAATTGATTATAAAATGCTCTCTAATTTAATGCACTCCCTAAACTGATAATAAAATACTAATTTAATACACTGCCTAAATTGATTATAAAATGCTCTCTAATTTAATGCACTCCCTAAACTGATAATAAAATACTAATTTAATACACTGCCTAAATTGATTATAAAATGCTCTCTAATTTAATGCACTCCCTAAACTGATAATAAAATACTAATTTAATACACTGTCTAAATTGACCATAAAATGATCTCTAAAATGAATACACTGCCTAAATTGATTATAAAATGCTCTCTAATTTAATGCACTCCCTAAACTGATAATAAAATACTAATTTAATACACTGCCTAAATTGATTATAAAATGCTCTCTAATTTAATGCACTCCCTAAACTGATAATAAAATACTAATTTAATACACTGCCTAAATTGATTATAAAATGCTCTCTAATTTAATGCACTCCCTAAACTGATAATAAAATACTAATTTAATACACTGTCTAAATTGATTATAAAATGCTCTCTAATTTAATGCACTCCCTAAACTGATAATAAAATACTAATTTAATACACTGCCTAAATTGATTATAAAATGCTCTCTAATTTAATGCACTCCCTAAACTGATAATAAAATACTAATTTAATACACTGCCTAAATTGATTATAAAATGCTCTCTAATTTAATGCACTCCCTAAACTGATAATAAAATACTAATTTAATACACTGTCTAAATTGACCATAAAATGATCTCTAAAATGAATACACTGCCTAAATTGATTATAAAATGCTCTCTAATTTAATGCACTCCCTAAACTGATAATAAAATACTAATTTAATACACTGTCTAAATTGATTATAAAATGCTCTCTAATTTAATGCACTCCCTAAACTGATAATAAAATACTAATTTAATACACTGCCTAAATTGATTATAAAATGCTCTCTAATTTAATGCACTCCCTAAACTGATAATAAAATACTAATTTAATACACTGCCTAAATTGATTATAAAATGCTCTCTAATTTAATGCACTCCCTAAACTGATAATAAAATACTAATTTAATACACTGTCTAAATTGACCATAAAATGATCTCTAAAATGAATACACTGCCTAAATTGATTATAAAATGCTCTCTAATTTAATGCACTCCCTAAACTGATAATAAAATACTAATTTAATACACTGCCTAAATTGATTATAAAATGCTCTCTAATTTAATGCACTCCCTAAACTGATAATAAAATACTAATTTAATACACTGCCTAAATTGATTATAAAATGCTCTCTAATTTAATGCACTCCCTAAACTGATAATAAAATACTAATTTAATACACTGTCTAAATTGATTATAAAATGCTCTCTAATTTAATGCACTCCCTAAACTGATAATAAAATACTAATTTAATACACTGCCTAAATTGATTATAAAATGCTCTCTAATTTAATGCACTCCCTAAACTGATAATAAAATACTAATTTAATACACTGCCTAAATTGATTATAAAATGCTCTCTAATTTAATGCACTCCCTAAACTGATAATAAAATACTAATTTAATACACTGTCTAAATTGATTATAAAATGCTCTCTAATTTAATGCACTCCCTAAATTGATCATAAAATACTAATTTAATACACAGCCTAAATTGACCATAAAATGATCTCTAAAATGAATACACTGCCTAAATTGATCATAAAATGCTCTCTAATATAATTCACTGCCTAAATTGACCATACAATGCTCTCTAATTTAATACACATGCCTAAATTGATCAACTCTAAACAGGTCAGTTGCTTGTATTCAATATCATTCATGTCAAAATGAACATTAATATGACTTTAGACAGCTCTACCTTCCACCCTACTGCTCCAACAACCTGTCTGCCACACCTACAACATGACCAATCACATGTCAGAAATGACTGCAGACCTAATCAAGTGCACACACCTTAAGACACTTTGACAATAGATCATATTTTTGACAAATTAATTTATAAAGTAACTTAGAACAACATTAAATAAAAACCATGACTTGTTTGATAATACATCATCTTAATCATCTGAAAATGTCATCAAAATATTAACAATAAATTGAATGTATTAATGATGTTTGATATTTAAAGATAGAAGAGCCAAAATATGTGATGACTAAAACTGTTTTCTAGCACTGAAGAGTAGCTGTATTTAATGAAGAATAGTGACAGTATCATGATTTACTACATTGAATTTTAGTAGCCCAGTACATACAGTTATAACTTACTACTGTATCCTGGAATTTTAGTAGCCCAGTACATACATAACTTACTAATGTATACTGGAATTTTAGTAGCCCCAGTTATGATGTACCATGTTATCATGATTACTCTGCACATTTCTCAAATCAAATAATAAAACTACTTCACAAAAAAACTATTTATAACTATTATGAAGAAAAAGAGATAAATGAAATATGCAGTTTCCTATTACAGTATCCCTTATGTAATACCAGATTTAAACTGGCTTAACAGGTTCTTTTCCAGCTGGTAGCCCACTGTCAAGTGCCAAATTTTTCGTCAGTGACTTCCAGTAATTAATTCGTAGGCTAGCCAACAATCAACTGTCTTGGGGCAGAGTTTGGAACGGAAAGAATGTTTTCTTAACTTGGTCAGGCTTGGTACAATAATTAAAGTGAAGACGGACTGAGTGTTTGACACGTAAAATTAGGGGATTACTCACGTAGAGCTTTCAAAAATGATCGAGACAAACGATAATGTGACATTTCGATCCTAAGTGGCATTTTTGGCATCTTGACAGACGGTTTTCAAAAGGTCTGCAAAAATAGCGTTTATGCCGATTGGTCAAATGTACAGGACAGAGGGTTGGGTCGAAACCTAGGATTGGGACATATATTCTCTGAGCTAATGAGTTTAAATCAGTCTTCTGGAAGGCGCTTTGCAAGAAAGCAGTGTTGAACTACTATCATTAATTCCGGAATAAAGGCTCCGGGGGTAATTTTACAGCAGTGCCTTCGTAAAAATAAACTCAGGAAAGTCCGCCGGGAAATCAAACGGTAGAAGCACGTCAAAAACACAAGGTATTTAGCTCAAATTCACCTTTATTATGATGTAATGTATATGCTGCTTATCTTTGTCATAGATGCATAATGTATCGATACTACGATACGAATAGTTCAGTATTACACTGATTTAATAACGTACTTTTATATGTTTCTTTGTTACAGAGGCATGATATGTTCATATTTTGTATGAATAGTCGGTTTTGCAGTGATTTAACAATGTATTTTGAATTCTGAATTAGCATTTTTTTACCTTGTATACTTAGCTAGGCAAATGGGTAGTGTAGAAAACCCGCCGTGTACATTATGATTGGAAAGGTTACATTAATTTGAATTTATCATATTAGTAAATATGGATTGTATGTTATGTTATATTGCCTCACTTTACGTAATGATTTACGGGAATATGACTTTCCCGAATTCTGATGTCGATAATTAGCAGTATAGCTTTATTGATCTGAAAACATGTATAGAATTTGTTAGCCATATGAATGATAACACTGATAGTAAGATCTGATTGTTCGAACATGAAGATGGACGAACAATCGCAACTCTGAAAGTAGCGAGATACTTAGGGCGTTTTACCCTTTTCTTTTACAAGGAAAAATAGTTTACTTCGGCAAGAGTGAGAATCAGCGAGAAGTCAAAGGCAATAGTTTATTTTGGGCAAGAGTGAGAATCAGCGAGAAGTCAAAAGGAAAGAAATAAGAAGTCAGAGTGTGGAATAAGTTCAATCAAAGGGCATGCTGAAGACGGACGCATGCAGGGAAAAGAAAGAAAAACCAGTCGACGGAAAAGGTCATGTTGAATCACTCAACAGTCCAATGTTAAATGAACATTCGATTCCTTGATGAAATTTACTCTCAGTATTACGGTTAACTTCATTTATTTTCATTAGTGTTTGGATTCTTTGAATGTATCCATTATTTTAAAGCTTCAGTATTTGTATTTTTCTGAACTAAGTGTATTCAGAAAGAGAGAAAGTGTAATTCACAGTGTCATTCTTTTCTTAATTGTATTTTCAATTAAATTCATATTTTATCTTTACGGGGGCTCGTGTATTGTCTTGTTCAAAGTACCATCTCAGATTACTATACTCACTGACCGGGCATATCACACCGTAGCAATCATCTCCTAGATAACGCCAATTAGTGGGAGGCGGTCTTCAAGTGTTGTTTCCAAGTTGCGCAATACCTCTGACCAGGCCTTGTGCAATATTGTCTTAATAACACTTTGATCACCCGCAGCACCCGCGTTACACCCACCTAGTCACAATCTAATTTTATAATTAACATATTGCTGTATAAATGAATGATTCACACTATTCTATTTAGAAGGAAGTAAACAAAATAAGGAAAATTGTCTGCAGTCTACTACCAAATCATGTCAGACTACCAAATCATACAATGTCAGACTACGAAATCATACAATGTCCTACTACTAAATCATACAATGTCCTACTACTAAATCATACAATGCCAGACTACCAAATCATACAATGTCAGACTACCAAATCATACAATGCCAGACTACCAAATCATACAATGTCAGACTACTAAATCATACAATGTCAGACTACCAAATCATACAATGTCAGACTACTAAATCATACAATGTCAGACTACCAAATCATACAATGTCAGACTACCAAATCATACAATGCCAGACTACCAAATCATACAATGTCAGACTACCAAATCATACAATGCCAGACTACCAAATCATACAATGTCCTACTACTAAATCATACAATGTCAGACTACCAAATCATACAATGTCAGACTACCAAATCATACAATGTCAGACTACCAAATCATACAATGTCAGACTACCAAATCATACAATGTCAGACTACCAAATCATACAATGTCAGACTACCAAATCATACAATGTCAGACTACCAAATCATACAATGCCAGACTACCAAATCATACAATGTCAGACTACCAAATTATACAATGTCATACTACTAAATCATACAATGCCAGACTACCAAATCATACAATGTCAGACTACTAAATCATACAATGCCAGACTACCAAATCATACAATGTCAGACTACTAAATCATACAATGTCAGACTACCAAATTATACAATGTCATACTACTAAATCATACAATGTCAGACTACCAAATCATACAATGTCAGACTACTAAATCATACAATGCCAGACTACCAAATCATACAATGTCAGACTACGAAATCATACAATGTCAGACTACCAAATTATACAATGTCCTACTACTAAATCATACAATGCCAGACTACCAAATCATACAATGTCAGACTACCAAATCATACAATGTCAGACTACCAAATCATACAATGTCATACTACTAAATCATACAATGTCATACTACTAAATCATACAATGTCATACTACCAAATCATAAAAAGCCAGACTACCAAATCATACAATGTCAGACTACCAAATCATACAATGTCATACTACTAAATCATACAATGTCAGACTACTAAATCATACAATGTCATACTACCAAATCATACAATGTCAGACTACTAAATCATACAATGTCAGACTACTAAATCATACAATGTCATACTACCAAATCATGTCAGACTACCAAATCATACAATGTCAGACTACCAAATCATACAATGTCATACTACCAAATCATACAATGTCATACTACTAAATCATACAATGTCAGACTACCAAATCATACAATGTCATACTACCAAATCATACAATGTCATACTACCAAATCATACAATGTCATACTACGAAATCATACAATGCCAGACTACCAAATCATAAAAAGCCAGATTACCGAATCATGTGTCAGACTACCAAATCATATGTCAGACTACCAAATCATATAATGTAAGACTACAAAATCATATAATGTCAGACTACCAAATCATGTCAGACTATCAGATCATATAATGTCAGACATTCAAATCATGTAAGACTACCAAATCATATAATGTCAGACTACAAAATCATATAATGTCAGACTACCAAATCATGTCAGACTATCAGATCATATAATGTCAGACATTCAAATCATGTAAGACTACCAAATCATATAATGTCAGACTATCAAATCATAAATGCCAGACTACCAAATCATACAAAGCCAGACTACCAAATCATACAATGAGTTAAACAGCTTCCATACCTTACTTATTATTGGTTTAAAAGATATTCACAATACTTTCAGTAAATATGAAGTTCAAAAGCTTTCAAAGTATTTTTACTTATACATGTACACACAAGAAGAATGAGAAATACTGGATTAGCCAATGTGATTCTTGAGGAAAGTTACAAAGTTAATTAGCCAGTTAAATTAATATTTTGTGTTAATGGGATAGAGTTGGAACATATTTGTGGTCAGAAACAAATACTGGAGTGACAGCTCAAGATTCACCTGCAGTAATTAAGTTCACATGGCCATAGAATGGTATTCTGTTGACACTGATTTATTAAAGACTGTGGCAGCAAATTAGGCAAGAGATGGTATACCAGTCTAATAAGACCTGTACATATAATAGATTTCTGTGACTGTCTTATAGTCATTAATCCATTGCTGGACATGTAGTTTTATTGTTTACCATCTAATTATTCACTGGTCTTGCTTTAAATTTACATGTGTCTAACTCCACAATGACCTTATCTCACTTTTCTGGCTTTTGCTTGCAATTTACCTGACATTTTTATGTGAATTTCCTGACTTGTATAAAATCACCCTTTCCTTGTATATACTTAACTTGCTGTAGTATTTACCTAGAACATTACCTACCATTAATTACTTTATAACTTACTATTACTTACTCTTTCTTAGTATTGTTAATACTTCCCTTTTTCTCTCCTTTATGTATTCAATTGGTTTAAATTTTGGAATTTTCATTTGGCTCTGAATTTAGGATGATTGCTTTATTTTACCATCCTTTGTTAAACGTAGATTTCACTTCTTGAAGATCACTAAAAACCTCCTTGATAAGGAAGTTCCTTTAGGACTGAGACATGTTCTGTTAAAGAAAACTTTGGGAACAAGCAAGGTATTTACAACAATAAGAATTCACACAATAATAGCATATCTATACCCAAGATGCCCTTATATATCTATGGAGTGCCATTGCTTTCTTTTTGATTGTTTTTTTTTTTTTTGGGGTGGGGTATGGTTTAATGCCATTTTCAGCACAATATAGGCTATACATGGCAGCCAGTATTAATGGTGCACCTTTCTTTCTTAAATGTTCATTGTATGTGTGTATATATATATATATATATATATATATATATATATATATATATATATATATATATATATATATATATAACATAGTTACTAAGGTGCATATAGTATTCTGTCACCAAACTTCAACTCAATTTGTTGACAAAATTACAAAGATTGTAAGCAACAGATCAGTTGTGTCTTACCTGTTCTTTTATTTCCATGTTATGTCAAGCATCATAGAAAAACTGAGCTAATTGCTTAAATATAAGTAAAATTATTGGAGTGTGAAAATTAGGTTAATGTGACCTAGAGCTTTTAACGAGCATTATCTTCCATGATGAATAAGGTATAATTATCAGAGGAACTAAGTTAATTTCTATGTGTATACCATCATAAAAATAAAAACATTCTCAATGACACTTTGTTGGATACTATGTAACACTGTTTAACCTATTTATCCAAGCTTTTCAGTTTTGATCTAAAGTGAAGTGGTTTGCTTGTATTAAATTTGTCATCCTCTTCTGAGGCTGCACCCTGATAAGTGGCCAATTTGCTCAAAAATAAATTAGTACATTTTACTATTATGATCTGGTCAAGAGGCCATTCCTCTTACAAGGCCAGTATAAAGAGATGACCTAAAAAGTGGGCTCTGAAGGGGTGGCTTTAAAAAAAACTGAGACAGAAGAGGTGGTCTCAATAATAGGGGCACTGAACAGATGACCCCATAAAAAGTTTGACCACAGGTGACTGTAAAAGAGGTTTATAAAAGATGTGGTTTCAAAATGAAAAGTTTTCATGATGGGTCATCTCAAAAGAGGTTAACAAGGGGTGTCCTCAGAAGAGAAGGATAGAAGGGATGACCTAAAATGAGGGGAATACAAGGGATGGCAATGGCATAAAAAAGATGAAACAGCTACCTTGAGGTCAAGCAACTACTTCTTAAAAAGAAACTCAAAAGTAATTATTTTTATATTCCAAAAATAGGGAAGAACGTGAATGTGAATGCCTGCGCATATAAAGTAAACATTATATTTGATGACCTTTGCTCTGTAATTACGTTTATTTCATTTGTAATTTTGTGTAATTTTCCTTTTTCTTCCTCAACCTGTTTTACTCAAATAAAATGTTAGTCAATTTCTTTCATCCAATCTATCAAAACAGTCTCACGATGACAAAGATTCAAAGAAACATGCTGAGACAAATTTTAAGCAATGCTTTTTTGTCATGTTTTGATCAGAGGTGAAATAAAAGAAGCATCCACATATTGAGATACATGTATATATATCACAGGTTACATATGAATGAAAAACAAACTGTACTTCCCATTTTCTTACTTTTGTCTCTTTGATATTTTGTTTAGTTAAATGTCTGAACTTTACATCAAAACATTGCATCCTTTTTCAATTTTATAATCTATATTTCACTGTGAATTATGTGGCCAAATTACTATGTTATCTGAAAAACACTAAAATGACTTTTATTCTATAGTGGATGATCTATCTCCTAAACAGATAACAGGCTGCTGTTTTGAAAAAGCAAATAATGTAACTTAAATCATTCTGTGTAATATGATCCTACAATTTACCACTTTAAAACAGCCAGGTATATTGTCCACTTTCCTATTTTGTCCATTCAATTTCCATCCTACAATTTAGCACTTTAAAACAGCCAGGTATATTGTCTACTTTCCTTTTTTGTCCATTCAATTTCCATCCTACAATTTACCACTTTAAAACAGCCAGGTATATTGTCCACTTTCCTATTTTGTCCATTCAATTTCCATCCTACAATTTAGCACTTTAAAACAGCCAGGTATATTGTCTACTTTCCTTTTTTGTCCATTCAATTTCCATCCTACAATTTACCACTTTAAAACAGCCAGGTATATTGTCCACTTTCCTATTTTGTCCATTCAATTTCCATCCTACAATTTACCACTTTAAAACAGCCAGGTATATTGTCCACTTTCCTATTTTGTCCATTCAATTTCCATCCTACAATTTACCACTTTAAAACAGCCAGGTATATTGTCCACTTTCCTATTTTGTCCATTCAATTTCCATCCTACAATTTACCACTTTAAAACAGCCAGGTATATTGTCCACTTTCCTTTTTTGTCCATTAAATTTCCATCCTACAATTTACCACTTTAAAACAGCCAGGTATATTGTCCACTTTCCTTTTTTGTCCATTCAATTTCCATCCTACAATTTACCACTTTAAAACAGCCAGGTATATTGTCTACTTTCCTTTTTTGTCCATTCAATTTCCATCCTACAATTTACCACTTTAAAACAGCCAGGTATATTGTCCACTTTCCTATTTTGTCCATTCAATTTCCATTGTACAGTTTTACCACTTTAAAACAACCAGGCATGTTGTCTACTTCCCTTTTCTGTTCATTCAATTTCCAAGAGGTGCTTAGGTAGGGCAAGGAAAACAACATTTTATCCAAGGGAAATTCACCGATGCACGAAGTCAAGAAGTGGAGGAAAATTACTATAGTCTTTTACAAAGAACTATTTAAAGGATGGATCAATTAGAAGTTGATATTATTAGAAGAAGAAAAAAGGACTGTGCTGCAAATGTTGACTTGGTGAAAATGACAATATAGTGACACTATGATGTAAAACTATAATGTGCTGGTCAGAGGATTGTTTAAACCATATTTTACTGACCTGTATAATGTATAACATTATTTTACTGACCTGTATAAAGTAAAACCTTATATCATTGATTTGTAGAATGCAAAACCTTATTTTACTGACCTCTAGAATGCAAAACCATATTTTACTGACCTGTATAATGTAAAACCTTATTTTACTGACCTGTATAATGTAAAACCTTATTTCATTGACCTGTATAATGTAAAACCATATTTTACTGACCTGTATAATGTAAAACCTTATTTCATTGACCTGTATAATGTAAAACCATATTTTACTGACCTGTAGAATGCAAAACCTTATTTTACTGACCTGTAGAATGTAAAACCTTATTTTACTGACCTGTAGAATGCAAAGCCTTATTTTACTGACCTGTAGAATGTAAAACCTTATTTCACTGACCTGTAGAATGTAAAACCTTATTTTACTAACCTGTAGAATGCAAAACCTTATTTCATTGACCTGTAGAATGTAGAACATTATTCTACATATAATGGAAACAGAATTTTCTGACCAACAGAATGCAAAGATATATTATACTGTATCAGCTGGAATATTTTGTAGATTGGTTTGTTTCCAGTGAGAAATACTGTAGGGAATTTAATGCATTAATTTTGCTGCATTTACAAACAAGATCAACTTAATATCAAATTTCCAGACTTTAAACCATGTTTTTACTATTAAATACAGTTTTGAAAAAAGGAAACAAATTATATTCTTTAGGAAGTAGTTTCATTTTTCAACTTACCTGGCTCAGTTCAATGGTCATAGAGATAAATAGTTATAATGAAATGGCAATTCAGCTCTACAGTAATACAACTTTACACAAGCAGGCAAATATAAAGCTCCTCCAACACAGCCAATTGTAATCTTGACAAGAAGTCCTAGAGATCACTTACCTGAAAAAGAACAAAAGTAGCATATAGTTATAAATATTAAATCTAATACAGAAACAACAGATATGTATATATGGTTGATGGCTCTCCTATGCTTGACATCAGATCAGCATCATTTTAATTTAAGATCAACACAACATTATAAGAACTGACGCTATGACCATTCATTCAGGAGAAGTCACGATAACACAGTGAATGTAGTCCCTACAACAAGCCACATGAATGTAGTCCCTATAACTACAAGCCACATGAATGTAGTCCCTATAATTACAAGCCATATGAATGTAGTTCCTATAATTACAAGCCACATGAATGTAGTCCCTATACCTACAAGCCACATGAATGTAGTCACTATAACTACAAGCCACATCAATGTAGTCCCTATAACTACAAGCGACATGAATGTAGTTCCTATATACACAAGCCAACATGAATGTACCTAGTCCCTATAACACAAGCCAACATGGAGTTCCCATAGCTTTGTCTGTGTGATTTGGATTTTTTAAAACTTTAGCTTTAACAATTTTACAGTCATATCACTATGATGTCTGCAGTGTGGCAGTCTACAGTGATGTCTAGCACTGGAGCATCATGATGTCCCACCCAGTCAATTTATCCTGACAAAATGTGGACCAGTCCTAACACTAACATCCTAATATATGCGCCAAGCGAGGTAGCTGTTAGCAACGTTCCCTCTAAGCGAACGGTAGATGTGCGCAGTGCTCACTGCACTGCGCAAGCATTACAGAGACGAGCAAAATTTAATGTTGGATTGAGCAAAAATTGACAATTCAGCTGCGCGGGGATGCCTGAGCAGCTGCACGCGCACAGCTTAGAGGGAACGTTGGCTGTTAGTACCATTTTTGTAAGTCTTTTAATTGACTCAACTGGGGATCAAACCTATGACCTCCCACATCCGAGACAGGTGCTCTAACCACTAGGACACCTGAGCAGTCAAGTTCCCATAGTTATATGGCAACATGACTGTTATCCCTATAACTACAAGCAAACATGAATGGATAGAAGAAAATCTAAACTGTACCAGCAATGTTATATATACATACATGAGCACTTTTAACTGTCCACTTCAGTAAAGAGTAATTTTCAACCATATACACAGGAGAAAGTATGAAAACTAGGAAGTAGTATATTCCATTCTGAAACCAACTCTTGGTCAATAAGTGTGCTGAATTTATCCCAAGTGATTTCAACACAATGGTTCTAAATGGGTTAGTTCCATTATATTACCATGCAATTACTCTTGAAGGTCATGACTAGTTTTCACAATTTGTTATAATAAATAATTTTGAATTTTAACTTTTGTACAAACATTCTAAAACAAGTTAGGAACCAAATTTTTTTTCACATGTATTATTCTATATAAAATATGTTTTAATTTCTGTTATATTATGTATTTAATTTAGCTTAATTTTCTGGTGTTTAGATGTGTTTAATTTAGTTTTCTTTTCTGTTGTTTTGATGTATTTAATTTAGTTTTCCTATATACTATTGTGTAAATGTGACATTTTACCTATCTACTATTGTATACATGTGACAGTTTTCCTGTATACTATTGCATACATGTGAGATTTTTCCTGTATACTATTGCATACATGTGACATTTTTCCTGTATACTATTGCATACATGTGACACTTTTCCTTTATATTATTGCATACATGTGACACTTTTCCTGTATACTATTGCATACATGTGACATTTTTCCTGTATACTATTATATACATGTAACATTTTTTCTGTATACTTTTGCATACACATGACATGTTTCCTATATACTATTGTATACATGTATCAGTTTTCCTGTATACTATTGCATACATGTGACATTTTTCCTGTATAATATTATATACATGTAACATTTTTTCTGTATACTATTGCATACACATGACATTTTTCCTGTATAATATTGCATACATGTGACATTTTTCCTATATACTATTGTATACATGTAAAAGTTTTGCTGTATACTATTGCATACATGTGATATTTTTTGTGTATACTATTGTCACCTGTTCCAGGATAATGTTGCATTTATGTCACAGCATTCCATCATACTATTGCATATGTGTGTGTTCCAGTATATTGTTGCATTCATTTGACAGTATTCCATTACACTACTGCATATATGTGAGAGTGTTCAAGTATACTGTTGCATACATGTGACAGTGCTCAAGATTACTGCATACATGTGCCAGTATTCCTGCATATTGTTACATACATGCAACAGTGTTACAGTCTACTGTCGCATTCTTGTTCCTGTATACTGTTACATGACAGTGTTCCAGTATACTGTTACATTCATGTATTAGTGTTCCAGAATTATACTGCATACATGTGACATTGGTCCAGTGTACTTTTGCATACATGTGACATTGTCTCAGTATACTATTGCATACAAGTGACAGCATTCTGGTATACTGTTTGCATGTATGCAACAGTGCTCCAGTATACAGTTGCATACATGTGAAAGTTTTTGGTATACTGTTGAATACATGTGACAGTGTTATGGTGTACTGTTGCATACATGTGAATAGAACAGAATATTCAGCTAAGGACAAATATAGAGATCTGCAAACTCTGTTCAGATGATTAAACATCAAAGTGGAGTAGGGGTCAAAGAGACGATGAATTTTTCAAAGTGGAGTAGGGGTCAAAGAGACGATGAATTTTTCAAGAGGCACATTTGGACTTTCATATCCAAAAAAGGACCCAAAGCTTGAGGCACTATACGAGGAGTTTTTGATTATTTGTGAAAAGATTTTTGTCTGGTCTCAAAGTCTCAAAATCAAAGGGATTGTAATTGTTTTGAGTCACTTCAGTTGTAACGTCTTGCCTAAGCCAGTTCTCCATCAAAAGATCACAGATAGTAGCATGGTAAATATACTACAATGGAAGCAAAGTGTGAAAGAAAATAGATAAATCAATTTTCATTAATACACTTGCCTATGCAGGAAATTTCAGCAAGTTATAGGAGGGAAAAGAAGCACAACTCATCATGGGACAAAACTATTTTCTTGAAAATGGTCCAGTTTAATATGGTTCCAGTAAATTAGTATCTGGCAATAGCTACAATTTAGCATGGTTCCAATACAGTATACCCAATGGCTTGCAAGTGTTACAATTAACATGGTCCCAATACATTATCACCACTGGCTTGCATTAGCTACAATTTAACATGGCTCCAATAAATTATCACCAATGGCTTGCAAAAGCTACAATTTAGCATGGTTCCAATACAGTATACCATTGGCTTGCAAGCGTTACAATTTAGCATGGTTCCAATACATTATTACCAATGGCTTGCAAAAGCTACAAGTTAACATGGGACTGATATACATGGGCTTGCATCTAATTTAGCAGCATACCTGGACTGATATACATTGACTTGCATCTAATTTAGCAGGGTACCTGGACTGATATACATTGACTTGCATCTAATTTAGCAGGGTACCAATATTGTATTGCCTATGTTTTTTGTAAATGGGTAATGAGTAGTTTTACCTCACATCATAAACATGTTTAAAATGTCAAATAAATCAGATGTTGATCTGAGTTAACTGCACACTGAATAAAATCTTAAATTGGATGTAGCAAGTTTGCCAAGGGCACACAAAATTGCCCGTTTCAATGTTGAAATAAACAAATATTACAAATCGTAAGCTCACAATTATTAATCTTAAGTTTGACGATGTTAGCTCTCAAGTTGCTGTGATGTTTCTACATTACCCCACCTCAACAATCCATGCATGAAATGTATTAATAAAATTAATGCTCACTATTTATACAAATGCTGTCAATAATATTTTACAAAATACATGAATTATGATATGTACATGAAGAAACTCCATGCCAACCATAGCTTATTCTGAATGGATAACTAGTGATCTAGACATACATGGGTGTGAAATGTTGAATTTTGAATAAGCATTGAACCTTAAAATTGAATGCCTTCAGCATTAATATTTTATTAAATTTAGACAGGGTGGGTGGGGGTCTTTGTGAAGAATTGCATGTAGTAGCATACAGTACATTTTTGACAGACCGCTCTTATGGTAATTTATGACTTGCCGCTGTGGAGTGATGGCAAGGGACTAACATATTAAGAGTATGCAATGTGTAGATAGCTCGTGTTTTCTGAGTAACATAAGTGAAGGACTGTTATGTACATCGTGAAATTGGTACATATAAAGACTTGGGGGTAATTTTGTCCTTTAAGGAACCAGTTTTCCAAGAGAGAGTGAGACTTGTCAGTCTGAAGATGGGAGTCCATAAAAAGAACAAAAAAAGTGACAAGTGAAGCCCGAAAAGGAGAAGTGACTAGTCCAGAGTAAAGGACTATGAAGTCCAAGAGGGATGAGGCAGTCGGACTAGGACGACTTGAGGAAATAGGAAATGTTGGAACACTGTCAAGAGGAAGGTGATCCGATCAGTCGAGGACATTGCGCTGTTTTCAACACTCATTATTATGATGATATAAATTCAGATTAGACACTGCTATTAATCCTGTTGATATAACCTAATCCTGTTTGGTATAACCTAAGTTGAATTGAAATTACCACTATTAATTTGTTTAATTAAATTTGTTATTTTCCTTGTCATAAGGGGCTCATATTGCATTATTTCTTCCCAATAATTCTGCTAAATTCTCTGTTGATGTTTTATCTTTTAATTCACACCAGGTCATAATGTGGAGGGAGGTTATTCCCTGGATAATGTAGCTAAATCCAATTAACTACCCCTCTTCCTATGAATGAGACAGTTACAATGGGTCAATACCCTCAAGCTGCCAGCTGAATTGCTGGTCAGGTCATTCATACAAATTTTCTCATCCCCCACCCCACCCCAATAGGAAGAGTGACAGCTTATAGGACAGTTATTTATTTTATCATGGTAAAATTTTTAAATTCCCCAAAACATGCCAGTAGCTGTTATCACATGGGTTTTCCAAATGGTCAGAATGGTAGCAATACAATTTGTAAGCGCCACAAAACAATAAACAGACTGGTAGTAATATTTTATGGCTCTAGGTCATAAACTATGTAACAGAAAAAAATAAAAGCAACAAGTGAAATTAAAAAAAAAATTTTTTTCTCAAAGTTACAAAGTGAAAATTTAAAAGACAGTATTGTGAATTAAATCCCAATTAATCCAAAATGTCTAACCACAAGTCCAAAGGTAAAGAATGAAAGGAATGTATTCAAAATCTTTAATGTCCTGATGTATCACATAGATCTAATCCAGAATGACTTTGGATGAGTCCTCAATAACCCCAAAGTAGTGTTTAGTCAAAAAAGTCAATGAGCACATTGTAATTCCAATGAATCTTTAAATAAATAATATTTCTCTCAAATTATACCTGAACACAACAATAAACTCTGATCAAATTCATAAACAGTTATAAAACAAAGATGAGAAATTTTTTACCAAATCAGCTGTAAATACCAATAACCACTTGACCTATGACAGTAAATTATTCTGGAATTCAAAAATTTCTAATGGAATATTTGATAAAATCATGAACAGGTTCCCATCAAGATTATTCAAAGCTCAAAAACATGGTTAGGCCTTGAATTTAGTAAATACCTTCAAAAATGTGACAAAAGTCAGGTAGGCTACAACTTTACCCTCAATCATGGACACAGGTCAAACATATAAAATAAGGTAAACACTCGAAACAACATAAATTACTAGAATTTATGTGGGGTGCTGAAAGTTTGATTTACTACTAAATACAAGTAATGTCAAGTATAGTTTATATATGATTTGTAATAAATGTTATATGCCTTTACTGATAGGAACACTGATCAAAATGAAATGAGATGAAGGGAGATAATCCCCAACAAAATGAAATGTGATGAATGTAGATAATTCCCAATGAAGGGTTATTTGGTATTTAGTTCAATTCTTCTGCCAAATACAAGAATTTAGATTAAACCATTGTTGTACAAGAGTATTATTTTCAACCTCAATTAAACCTATTTCAAATTCTGTCAGGGGTCTGTCAGGGGCCTCCATCTGGCTGAGTGGTCTAAAGCACATGCCGTTACAGATCATTGCCATCTCACCTCTGTCTTGATGGGTTTGAATCTTGGGCTCAGCCAATGTGGGTATGTGAGAAAGCTTGCCAGTAGCTTCTCGTGGGTAAGTGGTTCTTTCCGGGGATTTTCCCCAGGTGCTTAAAAATGGTGTTAAACACTATAACAACAACAACAACAAATTCTGTCAATCAGAGTTGTTTTACCACAAAGCCCCAAATTGGGCCCACTAATAAAGGCAATATCCAAAAGTGTATAATGCCATTTAATACTCTCTTTAGAAATACCACAAATCCCCAAATGGAATTATCTGGTGAATGCAGCACCAATATATATGCACTGCCATATAATACTGTGCTTTATAGAAATATCATAAATCCCCAAATGGAATTTTCTGGTAAATATAATAACCCTAAAATGTGCACTGCCATTTAAAGCAATATAATCAATCAAGCAAATTACTGGATTTGCTTTAATTTTCACACTCCAGGCTGTTACAATATGTACAATGGTTTACACAAGTTAAATTAATTCTTGTAAATATTTTTATTTATAATTTTCATGACCACTCTGGTGGCCTGGTGATTAGAGTGTCTGCCTTAGATGCTGGAGGTTGTGGGTTTCAATCCCTGGCCACGTCATACCAAAGACTTATAAAAATTGTACTAACAGCTGCCTCACTTGGTACTCTGCATTAAGAGGTAAATGTTAGGACTGGTCGGTCTGGTGTGAGGATAATATGACTGGGTGGGACATCATGCTACTTGTCTGCAGTATGATGCCCCCAGTGCTAGACATCGCTATAAACTGCCTCACTGCAGACATTAAAACAAAATGACTGAAAAACTGTTAAAGCTACATAAAAAATACAAATCACACATTTTCCTGTAGAAATAGGCTCAGCAGAATCAGATGAAAATGAGACAGACATAAAGACAGACAAACATATGGAGAAAAAAAACAAACGCAGGTATCATAAAAGATGTAGACGTCACTGGTATTGTAAAAAAGGAGATGTCACTAAGTCTTTTTAAAAAAGTTTAGTTTCTAAACTGATTGCACCAAGTGTATCTCATAAAATGGAATGTAGAGTTAATTAATTAATTAACAATTAAATGGAATGTAGAGTTAATTAATTAATTAACAATTAAACACAAACCCTGATCAGATGTCCCATAATACATCAACAGATCAGGGTATTTAGAATTGTTCAATTGATTAGTCCTAAACGGTGTGGACACAGTATGTTTGCAAATAAGGGTTTATGCTGTGTGCAGATGGATCTGTCTTATATGCAAGTTTATGCAGTAATGAATTTTCAAAAGAAAAATGTATTTTGCATGGAATCCAGTTCCAAGGAGTCAGTCAAAGCTTTATGAGTATAGTGCAATGTATCATGAAGCCATCCTGTCCAGTCCTGAGCTGCTTTTAGCACACTACTGTGGCAGTTTGTCATACAATATCTTAATGATATTGACATATCTGTTGAGGAAAAATAATCACTTCTTTTCAAAATCTGATTCTAGCTGAGAGGATCCATTGCCGAACCCTCTCAAGTCAATGGGAGATTTCATAAATAGAATTTACACTTTATCAAAATGGCTGAGTTGAATATATCACTTTATATAAATGGCACAGTGGAAGGTACTGAGAAATAATTGAATTTTGAATAAAGAACTATACTGTAATATTATATCCATGGCTGACATTGTACACCAAACCTATTTTGGAGATAGTGATTTACAAGGCTATTAAAATTGCCAGTTAGACTGGATCCCCTTCTTTTCTGCATGATCTATCTTCTTTACTGAAGACATATATGTGTGGACACATTCTATAATACATGTAGTTTTGACAAGATCTATATAACATTACAGTCATCAAATCATCTCCTAGATTGCAAAGAAAATTGAAAACCAATATGAAAAATAGAAGAATATTTAAATGACTCAGGCTATGGAAAAGATTGCTCAGAAAATATATAAAAAGTCCATACATATGGATGTAAAATTCTAAGGGTTTTCACTGTTAGGCTACACTGCAATAAATTATATCTTGTATCTCAACACTATATATGCAAGCGTAGAAGCTGGGGGGGGGGGTTCTACAAAGACTATGTTAATGTGAGCTGAAGTCAGAGGTTGTCATTGAAAGTATCCATTATTATATACTATTTTCAAGATACTTACTGAATATATGTGAAATAAAACCATACAGTCTTGGTAATAAACTCTGTACTCTTGCATTACATTCAGTCCAGCATGTTTAGGATGTGTATCTGATTTGGATTTTTAACATAGCTTTTCCAGTCATCGCTACATTGTGTACGGTGTAGTAGTTTATAGTAATATAGTCTAGAACTGGGGCATCATGCCACAGACATGCAGCATGATGACCCACCCTCATACCACGTCGACCGATCCAAACACTAACCTCTTAATGCTGAGCGCCAAGTGAGGCAGCTGTTAGTACCATTTTTAAAAGTCTTGGTATGAATCGGCTGGGGAACAAACCCATGACCTCCTGCATCTGAGGCAGATGCTCTAACCACTAGGACACTGGAACAGTTTGAACGTTTTGGATTTTTGCAAATGTGATTAATGTGCTGTAGAAGTGAACATCTTCCAAAACAAGCCATTCACGCACAATTTTCAACAATGGCATAAATATGGCTGTTCAATGGATGAAATTTTAGGTAATTAAGTAAGAGAGCAATGGCTGTTCAATTTTGACAAAAAACTTTTTAATGTCACTATAATTGTTTAATTAGAGACAATATTCAACTAGTCAAATATTGTATGATACACAGCTTGAAATGCTTGAAACATGATTCTTTTAGTTTTGCCAATGTTTCATCAAATATTGAAAATGTTCCAAAGTAGCAAAAAATGATGCAGGGTTTTTTTTGTCTTAATTCTGGAGATGTAGACAAGTCAGAATGTATTTTGATCCAAATATTTCTATTACTGACATCAAAGTACCTAAAACCAAATAAATAGGTCTCAGTAATGCCAGTACAAGTAGTAATTTTAATCTAATATTGCCATGCAAGTAGATTTAGACATGCCTGTAAGTCTATGACATACAAGTAGGTCTATGCCAAGTAATTAGGCCTATGCCACACAAGTAGGTATATGCCATGTAATTAGATATATGCCATGCATGTAAGTCTGTGCCAAGTAATTAGGTCTATCCCATGAAAGGTGTATGCCATGAATGTAAGACTAGAAATTAGGCCTATGCCATATATGTAGGTGTATGCCATGTAATTAGGTCCATACCATGCAAGTAGGTATATGCCCAGTAATTAGGTCCATGCCATGCAAGTAAGTCTATGCCAAGCAATTAGGTCTATCCTATGCAAATAAGTCTATGCCAAGCAATTAGGTCTATCCCATGCAAATAAGTCTATGCCAAGTATTATTAGGTTGATGCCATGCAAGCAGATATAGGTAGTATAAAAACCAATACTTGTTATTGCAAGCAGATATAGGTAGTATAAAAACCAATACTTGTTATTGCAAGCAGATATAGGTAGTATAAAAACCAATACTTGTTATTGCAAGCAGATATAGGTAGTATAAAAACCAATACTTGTTATTGCTGATGTTGCTCTTGGAACTAGTAGAGACAACAATTAGACCTCAAAACAGCACAACTTTCTCATTTATATATTTCTTTCAAGCCAACCCTCTAATCTACTTAACCATTGACAATCTTCAATGGATAAAAAGTTTGCATCCTATCTGTGTTATTGTATACTGAATGTAGTTTTTGTGTACAGCATATTTTTTTTTACTGAAGCTTTCTTTGCTATCTGACATTTTGAAACTTGATGCTTGACATAGTTGTTATATCAGTTTCTTGAATTCTGCAGTACCTTTTGTACAAGCTATAACCATAGTAATTATAATGGCATTACATCATGCTGTCATACACACATATGGGCATACATATATAACCATAGTAATTATAATGGCATTACATCATGCTGTCATACACACATATGGGCATACATATATAACCATAGTAATTATAATGGCATTACATCACGCTATCATACACACATATGGGCATACATATATAACCATAGTAATTATAATGGCATTACATCACGCTGTCATACACACATATGGGCATACATATATAACCATAGTAATTATAATGGCATTACATCACGCTGTCATACACACATATGGGCATACATACTATCAAAGTTGCCATTATAAACAGGTATTTGATATAGCATACTGTCCTTGTCCCTATGACAACTAATGTACATGCAACTTGTACACAAGATACATAAATAATGTATAGAGTGGTTTTAATGGATAAAATTACCTCATTTATAATACAGTACAAGGCCATATCCTTGAACTTATCTGCAACACCAGCTACTACACTGTATGCAACACCAGATACTACACTGTACATGAAACCAGCTACTACATAGTACACAACATCAGCTACTACACTGTACACAACATCAGCTACTACACTGTACACAACATCAGCTACTACACTGTACACAACATCAGCTACTACACTGTACACAACATCAGCTACAAGACTACACCAGCTAATACAATGTACATGACACATTTTCCTGACACCAGGCCACCCAGTCAAATTTTCCTGACATCAAGCAACCCAGTCACATTATCCAGACACCAGGCTACCCAGCCACAATATCCTGACACTAGGCCACCAACATTCCCTCTAAGCTGCATGCATGTGCGCACGCAGCTGCTCAGGCATCACCGCACAGCTGAATTGTCAATTTTGCTCAATCCAACTATAAATTTTGCTGTCTCCATAATGCTTGCACAGTGCAGCGAGCACTGTGCGCACATCTACCATTTGCTTAGAGGGAACTATGCAGGCCACCCAGTCACATTATCTTGATACCAGGCCACCCAGTCACATTTTAAGGACACCAGGCCACCGAGTTCTAACACTATCCCTCTTAATGCTGAGCACCTAACTGAACAGCTACTAGTACCATTTTTTTAAAGTCTTTGGTATGACTCCACCAGGGTTTGAACCCACAACCCTTGATATCCAATATGTTTGCTCTAACCATTAAGGCCAATGCAGCAACCTGTTAATAAATCTGCAACTATTTTGATGAAAAGTCCATACATGATCTGTCTATAAACAAGTGTATAACTCTCAACAAGAAAGAAAATATTGTACATTGGAATAGATATAAAAAATGTTTTGAAGACCATTTTAAATTGAACAACATTGGAAAAGATATAAGAATGTTTTGAAGACCATTTTAAACTGTACAACATTGGAAAAGATATAAAAATGTTTTGAAGAACATTAACTAAATTCATATCTTTTCCTCCCTAAGATTTTGCACCATGTTCCTAATTTTACAGTTTATTACAACAAGTTTCACTTTTATTTTAAATCATGAAATAATATGTTGTTACATGGTTATATACGGACATCCTAAGAGTTCCTAGTTATTAAAAAACAAGTTTAAATTTCATTTTAAGTCATAAAATTCATTATTACATGGTTATATGCTAAATTGTTTCTGGAGTATTGTTTTACATGGCTATATGCTGACATATTTGTAATGTTTCACATGGTTATATGACTTGATTTGTAACAGCGTTTTACATGGTTATATGCCGACATGTTTTGAACACTTTAAATGGCAATATAAGGACATGTTTTTAAGAATAATAATTGAAAGTATCAAACTCCTTTTGATCTTGATGAGATTTTCAAATACCTCTTCTGAAAATAACAATTTTCTTGACATCTTATATTATTGCCTTGCTGGTTATCTCTGATTTTAATACAAACAAACATTTTTCTTCTGCTTGAATAAATGTCTCATCTTCCTATTTATATATTCTATAAAGCTAAAAAGATATTTAGTTTTGAACTTCATCAAAATGAAACACCTGTCTAAATGATTTATAAGATAGGAACATCTCCTATAAGGTGAACCTCTAACATTAACTCCAAAATTAACCTGCCTGGCTACTTCAATCAAGATAATTCTCAAACCATCACACTTTCTGGAAAAAATTTGCAGTAAAGAAGTATTTTCATCAATAAAATCTATTTTGTGCAAAATGTTAGTTCTGTTGGCTGATGCATTTGCATGCATGTACAAAGTTTGTCAACATGTGTTCCCAGAGTCAGACTGGTCCTTCATTATTCTTCTTATGCATGAATGATCCTAACATATGTGCAGTTTACCAAGCCAGCCAGGACATTCCAGCTGATACAAGTATAACCTGTACTATAAACAGAGTACATTGGATTCAATACACCCCAAGACATTTACGTTGCAAATATGATTTGGGTTGGGGGGTTTATCGGCAGTGAGTAAAGGATTTACATTTTTAGTCTTTTCAAAAATATGTCAAGATAGGTAATTAAAGTTTGCACTATGTACTGCTTATAAGATGGGTCTCAACGCAATATAAATCCTGACCTGCAATTGAATAATGCATCAACATATCAGCGTCTATGTTGTTTATTCTTCTGATTTATCCTAGTCGGTGGCGTAGCTAAAATATTTGGGCCCCTATGCAAAGCGTACCAATGGACCCCTGCAATGTTAATAGCAATGCTATTTGGGCCCTATGAAAAGCTAACAAATGGGCCCCTGCAATGTTAATAGCAATGCTTTTTGGGCCCTATGCAAAGTTTATCAATGGGCCCCTGCAATTTTAATAGCAATAATATTTGGGCCCTTTGCAAAGCTAACCAATGGGCCCCAGTAATGTTTAATGAATGCTATTTGGGCCCTATGCAAAGCGTACCAATGGGCCCCTGCAATGTTAATAGCATTGCTATTTGGGCCATATGAAAAGCTAACCAATGGGCCCCTGCAATGTTAATAGCAATTTTGATGGCCCAAACTTACGGTATTTGATGGGTGATACATTGCCTTTTATTGTTTGGATGGGCTTGTAAGGCCCCTGTATTTGTAGTCCCCTATGCTTTGCATAATTTATGGTAGCTATCCCCTTTGTCCAAATCATATACATAGACCCATATCTGTCAGTGAATTATACAATGGCAGATAGGGGTCTAGACAGCTAGACCCTGACTTATAAATGAGTACAAATGGTATTGTGGCATAGCTTTTCAATACCAACTAATTTCAACAACTGTTACACGTTATTCATATGTATGTACTGTTACATTCTATTCATAAGTATGTACTGTCTTTCTAGTTTATTCATAAGTATACAACATGATTCCAGTCCAGAGGCGTAGCTATGATATTTTGCGCCCGGAGACAAACTATAAAATTGGCACCCCAGCCCCCTCTCCATTTAATCACATTTTTCTTGTGACCGATTTATTACCCTTGTTTACTTATTATAATGTAACGTTGTAAGCCTCATTTTGGCGCCCCTGTAACTTGGCGCCCGGGGACATATGTACCCCCCTGCACCCCCCAGCTACGCCTCTGTTCCAGTCTATTCATAAGTATGTATTACGAGTCCATTCTATTCGAAAGTATGTACTATGTTTTTAGTCCATTCATAAGTATGTACTATAATTTTAGTCTGTCCACATGTACTATGATTCCAATTTATTCAAAAGTCTGTACTGTTTCCAGTCTATTCAAAAGTTTGTACTACGATTTTAGCCTATTTACAAGTATGCACTATGATTCCAGTCTATTCATAAGTATGCACTATGATTCCAGTCTATTCATAAGTATGTACTATGTTTTTAGTCTATTCATAAGTATGTACTATGATTCCAGTCTATTCATAAGTTTGTACTATGATTTTAGCCTATTTACAAGTATCTACTATGATTCCAGTCAATTCATAAGTATGCACTATGATTCCAGTCAATTCATAAGTATGCACTATGATTCCAGTCAATTCATAAGTATGTACTATGATTCCAGTCAATTCATAAGTATGCACTATGATTCCAGTCTATTCATAAGTATGTACTATGTTTTTAGTCTATTCATAAGTATGTACTATGATTCCAGTCTATTCATAAGTTTGTACTATGATTTTAGCCTATTTACAAGTATGCACTATGATTCCAGTCAATTCATAAGTATGCACTATGATTCCAGTCAATTCATAAGTATGCACTATGATTCCAGTCAATTCATAAGTATGTACTATGATTCCAGTCAATTCATAAGTATGTACTATGATTCCAGTCAATTCATAAGTATGTACTATGATTCCAGTCAATTCATAAGTATGTACTATGATTCCAGTCAATTCATAAATATGCACTATGATTCCAGTCTATTCATAAGTATGTACTATAATTCCAGTCTATTCATAAGTAATTATTATGATTCCAGTCAATTCATAAGTATGCACTATGATTCCAGTCAATTCATAAGTATGCACTATGATTCCAGTCTATTCATAAGTATGTACTATAATTCCAGTCTATTCATAAGTAATTATTATGATTCGAGTCAATTCATAAGTATGTACTATGATTCCAGTCAATTCATAAGTATGCACTATGATTCCAGTCAATTCATAAGTATGCACTATGATTCCAGTCTATTCATAAGTGTTATGATTCCAGTCTATTCATAAGTAATTATTATGATTCCAGTCTATTCATAAGTATGCACTATGATTCCAGTCTATTCATAAGTATGTACTATGATTCCAGTCTATTCATAAGTAATTATTATGATTCCAATCTATTCATAAGTATGCACTATGATTCCAGTCTATTCATAAGTATGTACTATGATTCCAGTCTATTCATAAGTAATTATTATGATTCCAGTCTATTCATAAGTATGTACTATGATTCCAGTCTATTCATAAGTAATAATTATGATTCCAGTCTATTCATAAGTATGTACCATGTTTGCAGTCTATTCAAAAGTTTGTACTGGTTCCAGTCTATAAGTATGTACTATTTTTCCAGCCTATGAAATTAGAGATAAATGTTCATATTTTCTCATTATTAGAGACAAATATTCATATATTCTCATTCACATGTTTAGATATAAATGTTTATATATTCTCATGATTAGAGATAAATGTTCATATATTCTCATTCTTATGATTAGAGACAAACGTTCATATATTTTTATTCTCATGTTTAGAGATAAATGTTAATTAGTTTTGTTTTTTTTTAAAAAAAATGGTTTAACGCCATTTTTTCAGCACAATATAGGCTATACATGGCGGCCAGTATTATTGGTGGAGGAAAACCCGGAAAAGCCCCAGAAAGAACCACCAACCCACAAGAAGCTACAAATGTTCATATAGTCTCATTCTCATGATTAGAGATAATACAATTTACGATTTATCAATAACTGTTTGCTAATACCAACGTCTATATTAAAGATGGAGATGATTAAATTCCAAAAACTACATGTAATCTAATATGTTTATATTTTCTACTTTATTCATTACATGTAAAAATATATGTATCATGATGTAGGTTGTGTACCTTAATACATATAGATAAATGGCATCGGTGAACCATTTTTATACGTAAATAAAAAGTGGTATGGGTGTATGATTTTACCCTTAATCAAACTGCATTCTTTGCTATAAAACAAGTCCTGCATCCATTTTTGAATTTTCTCAATGAATACATGTATTACTTGTATGCGAAACTAGTGGGTGATTTACAAGAATAAAGACCATTCCAATGATTATGTATACAAGAATAAAGACCATTCCAATGACTTACGTATACAAGAATAAAGACCATTCCAATGATTATGTATACAAGAATAAAGACCATTCCAATGATTATGTATACAAGAATAAAGACCATTCCAATGATTATGTATACAAGAATAAAGACCATTCCAATGATTATGTATACAAGAATAAAGACCATTCCAATGATTATGTATACAAGAATAAAGACCATTCCAATGACTTATGCATAAAATGATAAAGATAATTCCAATATAATTTGCTATAATTTAATTCCAGACATAACATGCTAAGCTGTGAATAATTTATAAAAATTATTGAAAACGAGCATGATTTTGGTTATTATATTTGTTTAAATTTTGAACATCAGCAATAACCTTTGTATTAAATCCATTGTAGCTGATTTGGACATTCCGATAATTATCAGTCTTTGACTAAAATATTAGAACTAGCCATTTTGTATTGAATGAATAGAGCACACCCAAAATGATAGATTCCATGCCTATATTTGGATCAGTGCATCCACTCAATGGTGGATTCTTAAACCTAATGGCGTAATATTTTTACATTTCTATTTCATTGTTTGACAAGTCAAACTCCTCACTGCTGTTATTCTGAAAACTGATTACATAAAATTGAAGATTTCTAGTCCATAAGAAGATCTCGCTATGGTGGGTACTGAAAACTGATCACATAAAATTGAAGATTTCTAGTCCATAAAGAAGATCTCGCAATGGTGGGTACTGAAAACTGATCACATAAAATTGAAGATTTCTAGTTCATAAAGAAGATCTCGCTATGGTGGGTACTGAAAACTGATCACATAAAATTGAAGATTTCTAGTCCATAAAGAAGATCTCGCTATGGTGGGTACTGAAAATTGATCACATAAAATTGAAGATTTCTAGTCCATAAAGAAGATCTCGCTATGGTGGGTACTGAAAACCGATCAGTACATCTCTTGGATTTTAACATTTCTGAATACTGACAGCATATTGTGATTGTAATTACAATTATGATTACAAAATGTGACACTTTTCAGGAAATTCAGACAATGTAATTGATAGTTAAATGTTTATTTCAATTAAATTTTTAAAAATATTTTTTTAAATGTTCATCAGAATCATATTTTTAAACATTTAAGTTTAATCATGTTTTTAAAAACAGAAGACCACTTTGGTCCATCTTTTTAAAAAAATGTAATCAGTTTTAATATAAGAAATATAACATTATCAGGTAAAAGATGAATAAAGATAACAGTTACAGGTGAAAGAAAATATTAATGTATTATATTGTTTACTTATGTAACACTAACATGTGACTAAACCAGTTTATGCTCTCTTGTGTAATACTGCATTGTTAACTTAGTACACCATCAAAAAAGATAATCCCTAATTTCAAAGTAAAACAATTAATCCCATGATAGTTCTATTTTATCAATATTTAACTGGTACTGTTAACAGAATGTTATTCGCTGTCCAAAAGCCCATAATCATGGGGGAAAAAAAAGAGTCCCTTGGGCTTATGGCAAATCACAGGTAACATAAACATATGTATACTTGTATGAATTTACATATTTATCCATTTTTATATGTATCTTACCTGTACAGAAGGTACACCAATATTGGACAGAAGAATGGTCCTGTGTTTGATGTAGTCCGCTATATCACCGTATGCGATCGACATCTATAAAGGTGGATAATTTCAGAAGAAATCTTGTGCTCTTCCACTCTAAATAAATTTGATAATGAAAGTGTGAACCTGTTACACTGTGTCCTTACTGATGAGATAGATGGCTTAACGCTCCCGTGAATGTTAACACAATAGCTAGCACACAACACTGATTTGGTCCATACAATATACTAAAAGTCAAGCATTTGAGTCACTTCATATATCACTACATACGCCCCTTTTAGTACAGCAGGATAAAATTCATCTGTTCAAAAGAGCAGCTGTAAGTTTAGATTTAAAATGCTCTGTAGAAAAAGAAACTATCGGATCCAAATAGACTCAAATGACAAAATCTGTGTATCTGTGTATGTTTTTTTTTCAACTAACAGTAGTTGTCAATATCCCTACTGAAACCAGTCAGGTAGGATGTTATAAAGTTAGCCCAAGGGGAGAGAAAAGAATGGGAGTAGTCAAGTGAAAAGTTGGGTCTCTAAATCCATTAGTTCTAGCCAGTCTACTTTCTTCTTCTATTGTAATGAATTGCCATATTTGCTAACATTCCACATAACAGGACTTAGTACT
This sequence comes from Unio pictorum, assembly GCA_030141615.1. NCBI lineage: Eukaryota > Metazoa > Mollusca > Bivalvia > Unionida > Unionidae > Unio > Unio pictorum. Next base: position 18,538,554 of record JARLTB010000048.1, read on the forward strand.
GTACCTACAGCAAGCTTAGCACTGGACATAAACAAAAGGACCCCTGGAGCAGGGGAGTATTAAAAGCATTCTGTAATAATCAAATAGGACTGAGATTTTCCTTCCAACCACCCAGAAGGATTAATAGGACTAAACACTAAAAACTAGCAATATATACTCTAATTGGATGAAATGACCCTTTAGTTTAGAAACAGTGAATAATTAGCACTGTTCCATTCCAAACAATTAGAAGTTCCATTACAAACTCTGTGTGTGTGTGTGTGTGTGTGTGTGTGTGTGTGTGTGTGTGTGTGTGTACATGCAAGTAATTTCTGTATATTATAAAGTAATGAATAGTAATAAATAAAATGCTAACAAGTTCCATGAAAGCAATAAACATGGTGTGAATAGACTAAAAGGGGGAGTGTAAATAACAAAAGTACAATAAATGTATATATATATATACTCATTTTGCCTTTTTTTAAAAAAATTATTTGTTCCAAACTAAAAAAAATTGAAATTAAAAGACAAAATGTCAAGGTATATCTTGATGTAATCTTAATCTGAAACTTAGTAAGCAAACTTTCACAACATTATAAGTATTTGTATCAGTGCCCACATTCCCAAGCCCACATAACATTACTAAAACTATACCAATACCATACTAAGCACTGTATATGAACAAAGCCCCCCACCCCCCATCCTTCTATTAAAATGAAACAAGAATGTTACAATTATGTCACATGTTAAAATGTTGTCCAAAATGTAAAAATTAGATGAGAAAAGCTTCTTAGTGTAACAAGAACTCATTAAGTAATTGGTGTCTATGAACTTTTAAAAACAATTACAGAAAAATATTGTAATGCAAGAATCTAAACCTTCATTATTAGAAGGAACAGTGATATCAGACTTCACTCATCCAATATTTTTAGAAATTCTTTTAAATGGACATGCATCAAAACATTCACTTATTTCAAGCCCCACAATTATATAGGATATTAATTACTGTAAGGTCAATGAATTGTATGGCCTGGTTCTGAAGGCATGTTTGCAGAGGGTCCACAGGGTACATATATAGAAAGATATCTATATTCATAACAAGTGACACAGTTATGTTTGATAAATGCATTGCTCCATCTGGATTGAAAATAAGTAGAATATTGTACGCAGCATATAAACTTGCATTCTTAGATATTTGGGTAGGTACAGAAAGGTATTAGGTTAAATAAATTCCTTCCTTCCTTCCTTCCTTCCTTCCACCCTCTCTCCGTTTCACTCCTAATTTTGGTATATTACTTCAGTGTGTGCAACATACTGATACTTCAGCAGAGGTCTATGACATCTTAAATGAGTGCAGTTTATGTAAAAAAAAAATGACTTAATTTTGATAATGTTTCCATTTTTTACTTCAACCTTGTTGTGTGTGTTAATTCAGAATCATATCTAAACTGACTCTGCATGCACTCTACATCACATACTTGACAAATGCTGCTCTGTATCACTGACATTGTACATCACATACTTGACAAATGCTGCTCTTATCATTGACATTGTACATCATATACTTGACAAATGCTGCTCTTATCATTGACATTGTACATCATATACTTGACAAATGCTGCTCTTATCATTGACATTGTACATCATATACTTGACAAATGCTGCTCTGTATCACTGACATTGTACATCACATACTTGACAAATGCTGCTCTTATCATTGACATTGTACATCATATACTTGACAAATGCTGCTCTTATCATTGACATTGTACATCATATACTTGACAAATGCTGCTCTGTATCACTGACATTGTACATCATATACTTGACAAATGCTGCTCTGTATCACTGACATTGTACATCATATACTTGACAAATGCTGCTCTGTATCATTGATATTGTATATCAAGCACTTGACAAATGGTGCTCTGTATCAGTAACATGGTACATCATATACTTGATAAATGCTGCTCTGTATCACTGACATTGTGCATCATGTACTTGACAAATACTGCTCTGTATCATTGACACTGTACATCATATACTTGACAAATGCTGCTCTGAATCATTGACACTGTACATCATATACTTGATAAATCTGGCAATCAAGGTATTGAGAATACTGGATAGTTTGTTTCCAATAAGTTGGTGTTTGTGAGTTTAATGCCATTTTTCAGCACACAAAACATGGTGGCCAGTATTAATGGTGGAGGAAGAACCCAGGAAAAGCCCCAGAAAGAACCACCGACCCACAAGAAGCTACTGGCAAGCTTTCTCACATAACCACATTAGCCAAATCTGAGACTTTAACCCATGCAGACAGAGGTGAGATGTCAGTGATCCATAATGGAGAGTGCTTTAGATCACTCAGCCAGTCTCGGGGCCTCTTCAAATTAAGTGATCTCAAGATATACAACAATATATCTCCATAGACACAAATTCAAAACATGTTGCCCATTACATGTTATACAAGACAAATAACCTGGAGCTTTGTGTCTGCCCTGCATAAAATTTGATTCATCCTACAAAGTAAATAATATTAACTCAGATTAAAATGCCACAATGATACAATGTGACTTGCCCTTTCTCTGATAACATTCATATATATGAATGATGCATTGGAGTTATGGATTCCTGACAGATTATGATATTCATCATCATTTTCTTATCCAAATATAATACTATCAATAATCTATATTTCTTTTCTTCTTAATTTTCTTCTGTTATGTAACTATAAAATTTATATTAACATTTCAACATCATCCGAGAAATCATTAGACTTTATTTTTAAAATCAGTTACTACTCAGGACCTGAATTATTTTTATTTTTGACTCACTGGTTTAGGACCAATAAGATTTGTTTTTTTATTCACTGGTCCGGGACTAACAAGATTTTTTTTTACTCGCTAGTCCAGGAGGACCAACAATATTATTATTTTTGTGGGGACTCACTGGTCCATGACCACACTGTCTTCATCAGCATAAGCCAAGAATGGGTCAAACACAAGTCTGACATGTGAATAATTATTACAGTGCATATCCCCCCCCAAAAAAAAAATGCAAATGGAAAATCTGTCAATTCTTTTGTACTTGTGCCTTCAGGGTACACTATTCAGAGTTAAGAAAAGATGTACAGCAATTACTGTTCATATAATCTTATCCAGATTTAGACCATTCTGTTGCTGAATTTTACAGGCCAACTCAAAATCAGAGAAAGTTCTCTCAGCCATAACTACCCATAATGTCAAAGACTTTCAAGTCTCTGCATTAAATTTTGTAAAGACCTAAATAATCAGGGTCTTGATGACGGAGGGGGGTATGTTTGATTAACTAGCAAAATCGGGGCCCCGAGTGGCCAAGTGGTCTAAAGTGCTTTCCGTTACAGATCACTACCATCTCACCTCTGTCTGCATGGGTTCGAGTCTAAGATTCGGCTAATGTAGTTCTGTGAGAAAGCTTGCCAGTAGCTTCTCTTGGGTCGGTGGTTCTTTCCGGGGGTTTTCCCAGGTTCTTCCTCCACCAATAATACTGGCCGCCATGTATAGCCCATCGTGTGCTGAAACAATGGCATTAAAGCCTAAAACAACAACAACAACAAAACAACAACTAGCAAAATCATTGATGATGGAGGGGGTATGTTTGATTTACTAGCAAAATCATTGATGATGGAGGGGGTATGTTTGATTTACTAGCAAAATCATTGATGATGGAGGGGGTATGTTTGATTTACTAGCAAAATCATTGATGATGGAGAGGGTATTTTTTATTTACAAACAAAATCATTGATGATGGAGGGATTACGCTCTTTACTTGTTCTATGTATTATCAGTGGGTCATTTTTAAAATTGGACATGCCTTTAAATCAGGCATTTCAATGATTTGCTGGCTCAAGGTATGCTGTACATGCTGATTCAGGGTATGCTGTACATGCTGACTCAGGGTATGCTGTACATACACACACAGGGTATGCTGTACATACGCACACAGGGTATGCTGTACATACACACACAGGGTATGCTGTACATGCTGAGTCAGGGTATGCTGTACATACACACAGGGTATGCTGTACATACACACAGGGTATGCTGTACATACGCACACAGGGTATGCTGTACATACACACACAGGGTATGCTGTACATGCTGAGTCAGGGTATGCTGTACATACACACACAGGGTATGCTGTACATACGCACACAGGGTATGCTGTACATGCTGAGTCAGGGTATGCTGTACATGCTGAGTCAGGGTATGCTGTACATACACACAAAGGGTATGCTGTACACACTGACTCAGGGTATGCTGTACTTGATGAGTCAGTGTATGCTGTACATGCTAAGGGGACACTGTACATGCTGAACACACTTCAACAATTTGCTGATTCTGAGTATGCATGGTCAACAAAGATTATTTTCCAAAAATCCTGGGAAGTCTGAAATACATTTAATTTTGTATCATAGTCTGTATTGTGTTTTTGACCTGGAATGGTTAATGTTGTACAGTACAACACCTTGTAGCAGCCGAATTCCATATGATTGACAAGTCCGACAGGCTAGTGCGACATGTCCATAGCTAAACATAATTGGTCTTAGATCTCGGACAAACATAATTTTCAGCCATATTCCATAATGACATTATATGCACTACCCTGAATGCATTTGTAACCAAGGGAAATAAGTGCTTATGTTAAAAGAGAAGGACATTATGTGATTGATTTGAAGGTTCAAACCAGTAACCTAAATGACCTAAAACCAAGATGTAACCAAGATGTGAAGATAATTTCATATGCCAGTACTACTGTTGTGGTGAGGAATTAAAAATTTTAAAGCTAAATTTCATATCCATGATATTTTACAATGTGAGGAAAAATTTCAGTAAAATTTTCCATCATCTCATGGATTTTCTACGTTTCATCGAAATGACTAATATATTTATTAATTTCATAGCACTGATATTTTGAACTTCATTATAATGTACTCCCAGAAAGGTATTTGACTGAATGCATGTTAAAATGACCATATATTTTAAGCACTTAATATAATTTTATCTTACATGCATACATGCACACACACACACACGTGTAATCTGGCCATGACTGGAGGTATGAACCTGAGCATTTTGGACAGGACTTAAATGTTTGAACCTTTATACTATGGTCAGGACAGAAAGGTGTCAATGATGTGAATGTGTGTAACCTGGCCATGCCTGAAAGATGTCAATGATGTGAACTTGTGTAACCTGGCCATGACTGAAAGGTGTCAATGATGTGAACTTGTGTAACCTGGCCATGACTGAAATATGTCAATGATGTGAACTTGTGTAACCTGGCCATGACTGAAAGGTGTCAATGATGTGAACTTGTGAAAAATAGTCATGATTGAAAGGTGTCAATGTCTTGAACTTGTGTAACCTGGCCATGCCTGAAAGATGTCAATGATGTGAACTTGTGTAACCTGGCCATGCCTGAAAGATGTCAATGACGTGAACTTGTGTAACCTGGTCATGCCTGAAAGATGTCAATGATATGAACTTGTGTAACCTGGCCATGACTGAAAGGTGTCAATGATGTGAACTTGTGAAAAATAGTCATGATTGAAAGGTGTCAATGTCTTGAACTTGTGTAATCTGACCATGACTGAAATGTGTCATTGATGTGAACCTGTGAAATCTGGAAATGACTTAAAGGTGTCAATGATGCAAACTTGTATAATCTGGCCAAAACTGAAAGGTGTCAATTAATTAAACCCATGTAATCTGACCACGCCTGAAAGGTGTCAATTAAATGAACCTGTATAATTTGACCATGACTGAAAGGTGTAAGCTTCAGTAATCTACAAAGGCCAGTGAAAGCTGTGCCCTTATGCAATCTGGCCATGACTAAACAGTGTGGACCTGTGCAATCTAGCAATAACTTGTGGTGTGAAATCTGGCAGTGACTGAATAGTGAACCTGTGTAATCTGCCAGGACTGTGACAGCTATGAACATGCATAATCAGATCATGACTGAACTGTGTGTGTCTAAGACATAAAGGTGTGAATTTGTTTAATAAGACCATGACTGAACTGTGTGTACCTGTATACTCTGTATAAGACAGAAAGGTGTAAAAGTGTGTAATCAGGCCATGACAGAATATTATGAATTTGTGTAATCAGGCCATGACAGTATGGTATGAATTGGTGTAATCAGGCCATGACAGTATGGTATGAATTGGTGTAATCAGGCCATGACAGTATGGTATGAATTGGTGTAATCAGGCCATGACTGTATGGTATGAATTGGTGTAATCAGGCCATGACAGTATGGTATGAATTGGTGTAATCAGGCCATGACAGTATGGTATGTGAATTGGTGTAATCAGGCCATGACAGTATGGCATGAATTGGTGTAATCAGGCCATGACAGTATGGTATGAATTGGTGTAATCAGGTCATGAATAAAATGTGTGAAAACTATGAACCTGTGGTAATCCAGCCATGATTGATTATGTTAATGTGTGTTATCAGGCAAATAGTAATAGGTGTGAACCTGAGTAGTATGGTCACATCTAAATGAAATGAAACAGTTAAATTATTATTAGGCCATGAAAGTAATAAATGTAAAACTCTCAAATTAGGCCAAGACTGTAAGAAATGTAAAACTTTAATTAGGCCATGAAAGTAAGAAATGTAAAGCTGTTTAATTAGGCCATGCAATTAAGAAATGTAAAACTGCTTAATCAGGCCATGACTGTAAGAAATGTCAAACTGTCTAATCAGGCTGTCAACCTTTCTCATCAGGCTACAACTGAAAGAAATGTCAAACTGTCTAATTATGCTATGATTGTAAAAAGTGTCAACAGTGTCTAATCATGCTATGACTGTAAGAAGTGTAAAAACTGTCTAATTATGCTATGATTGTAAGAAGTATCAAAACTGTCTAATTATGCTATGATTGTAAGAAGTGTCAAAACTGTCTAATTATGCTATGATTGTAAGAAGTGTCAAAACTGTCTTATTATGCTATGATTGTAAGAAGTGTCAAAACTGTCTAATCAGGCTATGACTGTAAGAAGTGTCAAAACTGTCTAATCAGGCTATGACTGTAAGAAGTGTCAAAACTGTCTAATTATGCTATGATTGTAAGAAGCGTCAAAACTGTCTAATTATGCTATGATTGTAAGATGTGTCAAAACTGTCTAATTATGCTATGATTGTAAGAAGTGTCAAAACTCTCTAACCAGGTGATGACTGTAAGAAGTGTCAAAACTGTCTAATTATGCTACGCTTGTAAGAAGTGTCAAAAGAGTCTAATTACGCTAAGATCATAAGAAGTGTCCAAACTGTCTAATCAGGCTATGACTATAAGAAGTGTCAAAACTGTCTAATTAATTATGCTAAGTTTGTAAGAAATGTCCAATCGTGTAAGCAGGCCATGACTGGGAATAAAATTATGGTGTTTGGAAACCTAGCAGTCATCTGTATTAATGCTAAGTCAAACTACACTAGTTGCATTTTAATCTATTTTATATGAAGAATGGTTTATTATAATAATGGCTGACCATGAAATAAAAGGTAGCTCCCCAAAACTTAACACCTTTTGTCCAAAAAGGAGCAGCCTGATTTCCTTGTCCCTAAGGATCAGCCAATTTTCTTCTCCCAAAAGGAGCTGCTCCAAGTAAATATTACTCCAATACTTTTGACAAAGTCATGGAAAATTGTTGCACAATGCAATAAATCATAAAAAGCCACTAAGGATTTTGTGACAATGACTGAGATTGGTCCATCTACAGAATGAAGTATATAATACATCTGTGTTATGTCTAAACTTCCAACCTACACCAGAATGTGGCATAGCTTGAATTGTTTCACAGTTCAGGGGCAAGACCTGTTTTTTTATATTATCATTTTTATCAATGTCTCAACTATTGTTGTCTTTTGGAAATGGCCCAGATGAAAATGTATTCCTTTATAAACATATATAAAATTCTTCTAGATAATACAGCATCAGAAGAAGAAACAAACAAGCATCCCTTGAAGGAACATATTCTCTTTGTCAAAAAGAATTTAAAGTAATTCAAAATATGATCATTCTCTTCTTTTCAGCTGTTGATGGTTGAAACCATCTCTTATATTCTTCACTGGTAGGAAGATATTCAAATTATGTGGTACATTCATGGGGAACACTGACAACAACATTTTTAGGACTGTTGTCATGGCAGCCACACTGGATGCATAAATGACACCATTTTGATTTAGGACTGTCAAATTCCCATGACATAATGATCATCATCCATTCAAAGAGAGTATTGACAGGATGCTTAATACAGTCATGACCATCTTTATTAGACTGACACCATTTTCATTTAGGTCAAAATAACACATCTATTGGTGAAAATCCCATGTTGATATTGCCATACATTTAGATAGGAGTGGAGATAGCAATATTATTTTTTTAAAAACTTACTTTCCATTCAGAAGGAGAAGAACTAGATTTTCAAAATGGCTACTGTGGTGGCCATATTGGACAACAGATTGGCACCATTTTCATTAAACACCAACTTGACATCATAAAAAGTCTTCTGGTGAAAACCTCAGGTCAATATGATTTTGCATGCATAGATGTTGAAATTTAATGTCTTGATATGTGGAGGCAAAGTGTTATTCTTGACAGAATTCTCAGTAAAAACAGACTGTGACTGCACTGTACATATAATTTAACAACATTTAAGGACATGCCAGTGCTGCAACAACAGACTGTGACTGCATTGTAAATTTAATAATTCAACTTATAACAGCACTGTAAAAAACAGACACTGTATTGTAAACATAATTTAACATGAAATATGACCATCGATAAAATTTTACTTGGTTGATAATTATATAAAACATATTTCTACAATAGAACTTATCTCGATATGCCACCCCTTCCCCCAAATAATAATGGTCTCCCTAAACAGGTGGTCTCACAACAGTGGTCTCTCAAAACAGGCTTTATTGCATTATTCTCAACAGGTAAGAAAAATGAAAGAATGTGCAATATGCAAGAAATGAGAGGTGCACTGGTATATTTAAGTAAAAGTGCCAAAAAGAAAAGACCCATTACATTCTCATTCTCCCATTAAAGAAAAAAAGATTTAGCCCCTCTTTGTGCTGGACATTGAGTGAAGAGTACTTGGCCTACAATGGTCATTTTTTTTACAGATCAATGCTGAATGTGTGGGATAATTGGAATGTCCACTCAATCAGATACCTGTCATTGGTCAATAATCTACCTTCTTTGACCCCAACTGACTAGGAGTTGAGTGCGCTACCTGCAAGATTCTTTAGAAACTTGATTCATTAGTGATCAATGGAGATTAATCATTAATAATTAGTCTGTTTGGTAGTGCAGTACATTTAGTGGCTTTGTAAAAATATACCATAAGAAACAAACTGCCACAAAAAATAATAACAATAACAAATATATCTCTATTTATAGAGGGTCATATATCTAATTTTCATCAGAGGCTCTCCACATATAAATTTACTAAGTATTTCAGAAAACAAAGTGAATATTTAATAGCACTTTTCCTTATTTCGTTAACCCTTTGAACCCTAATCTCCCCCATATTTCGGCACAATAACCCGAGCCTCCCCGGCAATTTTTGACAATTTTATAAAAAGTAAAATTTTGCAAAATAAAAGTAATATTATGCCTTAGAATGATAATCCACTATGATATAACAGCAAATATCAAATTGTCTCTTTTCAAACATGCTTATAAAATTCTTTTTATTACTATGACTATGTAACAAACTGTCTCGAAATTTTGTTCATGTTGTACCATTCATGCAAGATCTATATTTCACTGACCATCTAGCGAATAACATAACACAGGCCGGTATACCGGCCTGTTGGGTTATGATGGTAGATAGTTAGGCCGGTATACCGGCCTTTCGGGTATATACACCATTACAACCGGCTGGTAAAAAGGCCTGTCGGGTTCAAAGGGTTAATATTTCCAGCAATTAAATTTGAATTTACAACTGTGTAAAGGAAAACTGTTTATTTCATTTGACCATGCCTATGGATACATGTACTGTTTTTCAGACCATTCACTGGGAATCATGGGTAATGAATTACATTGCAAGACAAGGTTTGTTTATATCAACTGAGGGCAGTGCATCAGAAAATTCAGCTTCTGTGTAACGCTGTAAAAGTAATGCCATCAATAGCGACACTTAAGGTAGAATCGATCAAAGTTTAAAAAAATTTTAAAAATATGCACAAAGGAAGAGAAGTGCCAGTCCAGGCCTTCCACAATATTATCCTCCAAGTAACAATTTCATGTTTTGCATGACATTGTGCCCCAAAAAAATCTATATAAAGAGCGCAAACACCTATTTATTTTAACTAAACCATTTCCATCCAGAACTGACATTGCCAGGAACTTTGGCACATCAACAATTAATATATTTTTTACCGACAAAATATTCTGGAAATTTGACAATTTTCATCAGGACTCCATTCATTAATACAGGCAGAAATGTAACTATCCATTTGTTTGTGCAGACAAATGTAATTATCCACTTCTTTGTACATACATATGGTAAATGCAATTAGTCATTTATTTGTACAGATAGTGTAATTATCCATTTACTTGCACATACATAAATGTTATTCTTAATGTATTTGTCCAGAGAGAAATGTAATTATCCATTTATTCATACATAAAGAACTTTATTCTTTAAGGTACAGATATTAGGTAAGTGACAGTAAAATTAAATTGAATGCATTTAGAATGCTCTGTATAAATATTTCATTCAAGTCAAATATTCAAATATGCTGTTCATCTAGAGCTGTAGTATTCATATACTGGCCAAGTATCTTCATTCATTTTCTTTCTCCCTCTCTCTCCCTCTCTCCCCACCCCCACCTCAATCTCTCACAGACCAAAGTATTCTCATGTTCTCTTTCAGTACAATACCAAGTATCGCCATGTCTTCTCTCAGTACAATACCAAATATCGTCGTGTCTTCTCTCAGTACAATACCAAGTATCGTCATGTCTTCTCTCAGTACATTACCAAGTATCGCAATGTCTTCTCTCAGTACAATACCAAGTATCGCCATGTCTTCTCTCAGTACAATACCAAGTATCGCCATGTCTTCTCTCAGTACAATACCAAGTATCGTCATATCTTCTCTCAGTACAATACCAAGTATAGTCATGTCTTCTCTCAGTAAAATACCAAGTATCGCCATGTCTTCTCTCAGTACAATACCAAGTATAGTCATGTCTTCTCTCAGTAAAATACAGTGGTTAAGTCACCTCACTAGTAAGCCATAGTTACTAAGTCATTTTCCTGACAAGTCATCTTCACACCAATAAGCCACACAGCAGCATGGTGGTATTCCTGATGTGCCATATCAGAATTGGGATTATAATGTGTTGAAGTCACCGGGTTGCTGTTTCTAATCCTACCCTGAGTGCCCAAATTGGTTGCCATGGTCATTTTGCAGTGTTTGGTACTTTAATATCATTGTCACTGTAGTAATAACCTTTAGAGTGATGTTGAGCTGTTAAAACCAAATAGACTCAATTCAATGAATCTTCTTGCTAGAAGTCTATCAAATAACATCATACAGCCCTGTATAAATTAACTTGTACTTAATACTGGACTACAACGTACATAAAATACTAGACTAAAACTTGTGATGTGAATAGTTGTTTTTGTTTTGTTTTTTTATGGTTTAACGCCATTTTTCAGCACAATATAGGCTATATATGTCGGCCAGTATTAATGGTGGAGGAAGAACCCGGAATACCCTCGGAAAGAACCACCGACCCATGAGAAGCTACTGGCAAGCTTTCTCACATAACTACATTAGCCGAATCATAGACTCGAACCCACGCAGACAGAGGTGAGATGCCAATGGTCCGTAATGGACAGTGCTTTAGACCACTCGGGGCCCCTGTGAATAGTAGACTACAACTTGTACTGGGGGCCCTGAGTGGCCGAGTGGTCTAAAGTGCTCTACATTACAGATCACTGCCATCTCACCTCTGTGTGGGTTCGAGTTAAGATTCAGCTAATGTAGTTATGTGAGAAAGCTTGCCAGTAGCTTCTCGTGGGTCAGTGGTTCTTTCCAGGGGTTTTCCCGGGTTCTTCCTCCAACAGTAATCCTGGCCACCATGTATAGCATATCATGTGCTGAAAAATGGCGTTAAACCCTACAACAACAACAACAACAACAACAACAACAACTTGTACTGCAAATTCTAGATTACAACCTGAACTGTAAATATTAGACTATAACTTGAACTGTAGACTACACCAGGTACATGTACTATAAATATTAGCCTTCAACTTGTACTGCAAATATTAGAATTAAAATTGTACTGTAAATACGACTACACAATGTCCTGTACATATTAGACTTCAACTTGTACTGTAAATATTAGCCTTCAACTTGTACTATAAATATTAGACTTCAATCTGTACTGTAATTATTAGACTACAACTTGTATTATAAATACTAAACTACACCATGTACAGTAAATATTAGACTTCAACTTGTATTGTAAATATTAGACTTCAACTTGTACTGTAAATATTAGACTACAACTTGTACTGTAAATATTAGACTTCAACTTGTACTGTAATTATTAGACTACAACTTGTATTGTAAATATTAAACAACTTGTATTGTAAATATTAGACTGCAACTTGTATTGTAAATATTAGACTACAACTTGTTCTGTAATTATTAGACTACAACTTGTACTGTAATTATTAGACTACAACTTGTATTGTAAATATTAGACAACTTGTATTGTAAATATTAGATTACAACTTGTACTGTAAATATTAGACTACAACTTGTACTGTAATTATTATACTACAACTTGTATTGCAAATACTAAACTACACCATGTACAGTAAATATTAGACTTCAACTTGTATTGTAAATATTAGACTGCAACTTGTACTGTAAATATTAGACTACAACTTGTACTGTAAATATTAGACTGCAACTTGTACTGTAAATATTAGACTACAACTTGTATTGTAAATATTAGACTGCAACTTGTACTGTAAATATTAGACTACAACTTGTACTGTAAATATTAGACTTCAACTTGTACTGTAAATATTAGACTGCAACTTGTACTGTAAATATTAGACTACAATGACTAAAAGCTGGTCCAACTGAAAAAGGCAACAGTGACCCTGATTGGACAGAACAAGCATAATAATAGCGTTAAACCATAAAAAACAAACAATCATTTCTATGTACGTACTTGTATATATTTTTCACTATGATAAATGTTTTTTTGTTGTACATATGACAGGTACTGCAAGATAATAAATACCACCAGTAGGTTTTCAGTCAACTGCAATCATCAACCCTGATATGCTATTACATAATGTGCCTACAGTTCTGAGTCAATGGTGTTTATTCTACTCATTAGTCCTAGCAAACTGCATAGACCCAGATCTGCCAGTGCATCATAACAGATCTGGGTACGTACAGTTCAGCATTTGTAGCCAACTTGCAAGTCACCATCTCCCCACACTTCATGTTGATGTACTATACTGTTTCCAACATTCCCCACACCTCATGATGATGCACTACTTACTGTACAGTTTCCAACATTCCCCTGCTCTACTGTCCAGTTTTTAACACTCCCAACACCCCATGGTGATGTACTACTTACTAAACAGTTTCTAACACTCCCGACACCCCATGGTGATGTACTACTTACTAAACAGTTTCCAACACTCCCGACACCCCATGGTGATGTACTACTTACTAAACAGTTTCTAACACTCCCGACACCCCATGGTGATGTACTACTTACTAAACAGTTTCCAACACTCCCGACACCCCATGGTGATGTACTACTTGCTAAACAGTTTCTAACACTCCCGACACCCCATGGTGATGTACTACTTACTAAACAGTTTCTAACACTCCCGACACCCCATGGTGATGTACTACTTACTAAACAGTTTCCAACACTCCCGACACCCCATGGTGATGTACTACTTGCTAAACAGTTTCTAACACTCCCGACACCCCATGGTGATGTACTACTTACTAAACAGTTTCTAACACTCCCGACACCCCATGGTGATGTACTACTTACTAAACAGTTTCTAACACTGCCCACACCTCATAGTGATGTATTAATTACTGTATGGTTTCTAACACTTCCAACACCCCATGGTGATATACTATTGTACAGTTTCCAACACTTATGTATTATACATTTTCTGATGCTCCTCGCTCCCCATGGCGAGTACTACTACACAGTTTCAAACATTCCCCACACCCCATAACTATGTACTATTCAGATTCAAAAGACTCGTCACACCCCATGGTGATGTACTACTATTGTTTCCAACTCCCGACACCCCATGGTGAAATACTACTATTGTTTCCAACTCCTGACACCCCATGGTGAAATACTACTATTGTTTCCAACTCCCAACAACCCATGGTGAAGTACTACTATTGTTTCCAACTCCCGACACCCCATGGTGAAATACTACTATACAGTTTCTGATGCTCCTCACTCCCATGGTGAAGTACTATACAGTTTCCAACACTCCTCACACCCCATGATGACATACTATACAGTTTCTGACACTCCCCACACCCCATGATGACATACTATACAGTTTCTGACACTCCCGACTCCCCATGGTGGCATACTATACAGTTTCTGACACTCCCGACTCCCCATGGTGACATACTATACAGTTTCTGACACTCCCCACTCCCCATGGTGATGTACTATACTGTTTCTGACACTCCCCACACCCCATGGTGACGTACTATACAGTTTCCAACACTCCCCACACCCCATGGTGACGTACTATACAGTTTCTGACACTCCCCACACCCCATGATGACATACTATACAGCTTCTGACACTCCCAACTCCCCATGGTGACGTACTATACAGTTTCTGACACTCCCGACTCCCCATGGTGACGTACTATACAGTTTCTGACACTCCCCACTCCCCATTGTGACGTACTATACTGTTTCTGACACTCCACACACCCCATGGTGATGTACTATACTGTTTCTGACACTCCCCACACCCCATGGTGATGTACTATACTGTTTCTGACACTTCACACACCCCATGGTGACGTACTATACAGTTTCTGACACTTCACACTCCCCATGGTGACACTATACAGTTTCCAACACTCCCCACACCCCAGGGTGACGTACTATACAGTTTCTGACACTTCACACTCCCCATGGTGACACTATACAGTTTCCAACACTCCCCACACCCCAGGGTGACGTACTATAAAGTTTCCGACATTGCTTGATACCCATATTATATTCACATATCTAGTTTCCAGCATGGCTAGCTTCCACATCCCATGGTGATGTATAAATACAGTTTCCATTTTTTCCACTTTGTACCCACAGTAAAACATGTGATTTCATATAAACTCTAAAAGTCTTACCACTTTTTCTGAGTAAACAGCAAGGTAAAGTATGTAGATACAGTATATCCAACTAAAGTATTGGCTTTTTAAAGAGACATACCCTGTTTAAGTTGTTATGGTTCAATGTACAGTCACTTTACTTTTCCAGACCTGGCAGAATACTGCTTTTTAACACTTGTGATGCAGTTGCAGCACAGCAAATCCCAAAATGGATGTACTCTGGTATGCCACAGCAACCTAAACTGTCCAAATATCCAACATGTGGTGGGAAAGGCAAGTGGAAGGATTAACCTTGAAGGGTTATACCAATTGATTTACGTTATAATAACCAAACAAGCAATATCCTACTCCTGGTCAAGACAAAAGGAAATCCTAAAATTTAATCACGCAAAATCTAAAGCTTTCTGGATATGGCCACTTCAACTCATCACTTCCAAAGACGATCAAATCCTTGATCTCCGGGATGCTTTTATCTGCAACTTCCAGGTGTTCTGTTTGATTAGTGAATGAACACTTAAAATTTATAAGTATCTCAATATCCAGAAAATTATGTTTGTCTGCTGAACAATCTTGATTATTTATAATTACTAGTCTGCTCTAATTGTAGTCATGCTGTACATATGTAACACTATTACTGGTAAAATCAGACATAAATATCTACTCTTTTCTTGTACATATGTAAGTAACGCTATTACTGGTAAAATCAGACATAAATATCTACTCTTTTCTTGTACATATGTAAGTAACGCTATTACTGGTAAAATCAGACATAAATATCTACTCTTTTCTTGTACATATGTAAGTAACGCTATTACTGGTAAAATCAGACATAAGTATCTACTCTTTTCTTGTACATATGTAAGTAACGCTATTACTGGTAAAATCAGACATAAATATCTACTCTTTTCTTGTACATATGTAAGTAACGCTATTACTGGTAAAATCAGACATAAATATCTACTCTTTTCTTGTACATATGTAAGTAACGCTATTACTGGTAAAATCAGACATAAATATCTACTCTTTTCTTGTACATATGTAAGTAACGCTATTACTGGTAAAATCAGACATAAATATCTACTCTTTTCTTGTACATATGTAAGTAACGCTATTACTGGTAAAATCAGACACAAATATCTACTCTTTTCTTGTACATATGTAAGTAACGCTATTACTGGTAAAATCAGACACAAATATCTACTCTTTTCTTGTACATATGTAAGTAACGCTATTACTGGTAAAATCAGACATAAGTATCTACTCTTTTCTTGTACATATGTAAGTAACGCTATTACTGGTAAAATCAGACACAAATATCTACTCTTTTCTTGTACATATGTAAGTAACGCTATTACTGGTAAAATCAGACATAAGTATCTACTCTTTTCTTGTACATATGTAAGTAACGCTGTTACTGGTAAAATCAGACACAAATATCTACTCTTTTCTTGTACATATGTAAGTAACGCTATTACTGGTAAAATCAGACATAAGTATCTACTCTTTTCTTGTACATATGTAACGCTGTTACTGGTAAAATCAGACACAAATATCTACTCTTTTCTTGTACATATGTAAGTAACGCTATTACTGGTAAAATCAGACATAAGTATCTACTCTTTTCTTGTACATATGTAACGCTATTACTGGTAAAATCAGACATAAATATCTACTCTTTTCTTGTACATATGTAAGTAACGCTATTACTGGTAAAATCAGACACAAATATCTACACTTTTCTTGTACATATGTAACGCTATTACTGGTAAAATCAGACACAAATATCTACTCTTTTCTTGTACATATGTAAGTAACGCTATTACTGGTAAAATCAGACACAAATATCTACTCTTTTCTTGTACATATGTAAGTAACGCTATTACTGGTAAAATCAGACACAAATATCTACTCTTTTCTTGTACATATGTAACGCTATTACTGGTAAAATCAGACATAAATATCTACTCTTTTCTTGTACATATGTAACGCTATTACTGGTAAAATCAGACATAAATATCTACTCTTTTCTTGTACATATGTAACGCTATTACTGGTAAAATCAGACATAAGTATCTACTCTTTTCTTGTACATATGTAACGCTATTACTGGTAAAATCAGAAATAAATATCTGCTCTTTTCTTGTACATATGTAACGCTATTACTGGTAAAATCAGAAATAAATATCTACTCTTTTCTTGTACATATGTAACGCTATTACTGGTAAAATCAGAAATAAATATCTACTCTTTTCTTGTACATATGTAACGCTATTACTGGTAAAATCAGGTATAGATATCTTCTTTTGTTATAAATATGTAACGCTGTTACTGGTAAAATCAGGCATAGATTACTCTGTTCATGACTGTTCTGGTGACCTAGTGGTTAGTTTTCACCCCAAACCTTAAATATGAAGTGCAATCACAGTAGTTGGATAAGTAGGTGTGTGTGTGTTGTGTGTGTGTTGTGTGTTAGTGTGTGTGTGTGTGTGAGAGAGAGAGAGAGAGAGAGAGAGAGAGAGAGAGAGAGAGAGAGAGAGAGAGAGAAAGAGAGAGAGAGAGAGAGAGAGAGAGAGAGAGAGAGATCATTTTTAAGGTTTGAAATCTTAATTTTGTGGCTCTTTTCCTACAAAAAAACATTTAAGCATAACTTTACAAAAGTATTAAAAGTTTGGCAAAATGCTGAAAAACTGAACAACTCTAAACCTTAGACTTGTAATAAAAAAGATTTATTGTAGGTGACAAAAAAATGTATGGGATGGGTGGTCTGTGATTCAGCAGCAGACAATGGAAACAAACAAATTTATGTGGTAGATAATAGGTCATTGAGCCTAAAAACAAAATAATTATGCACTATTTTGTTTACACTGCAAATATGAATTGAAAACTAAGATGAAAACAGAAAGGTGGAATAAACTTGAGTTCCTATAATAAACACCAAAACTTTCACAGAGGTGTACAATTCTTGAGAATATCCTGAAAACCTACAAAACACTATTAATTTTCAATGTTATTTATTGCAGCTGATCAACACACAATTGCCCCCCCCTCCCCATTTTTAATCAGCTACTAGTCTACCTGCAGACAGTGTAGACACCCATAACATGATGTGCTGGCCAAAGAGGGCCTATATTGTTTGATTAGCTGATTGGTAAAATACCATATAGCATAGACCTAGACCTGTTGATACACAATGCAGATGGATCAGATTTATATGCCAGTATATATGGCATTGCTAATTCCATCAAGCATACATCATTCATCTTTAGAATAAACCCTATAAATCTGAAATGTGGAGGTCTTCCATTGGAGTGTGTTTGGTTATCCCTCTAGGAGGTATTCTGACAATGTCATCCAATAATTGAACAAGCTAATTAAATGAGATTTATCTTACCATGTACTAAAAGCACCATATCTGTAAGAGATAAATCCCTTATTAGGCATTAAAATATATGGTCATATATTTTATACAAGTCACGGATGTTTTTATTTGGTATTTTTTAAAAATGAATTTATTGAATATTAACCCACATTTTCAACATGTTAGGTTCAGTTTCTTTTTTTTAAAACCTTTTTTAATTTTGAAATGGAGCTTTCATTTCTCACAGTTAAAGTAACATCCTACAATGGCAGGTCAAGACAAGGGGCGTAAACAGAAATGGGTGGTGGTATTGATGGTGGCAGCTGTGTCACATAAGTATCAGGGGTCAAGGTCAAACAAAAAGTGCTTATGAATCAGAGACAAAATAAGCTCTAATTCCTTGCTTGAATTTTCATTTTTCTCCTACCTTTTTCAAACCTCAATTCTGCACATCTTTGCCCAGAAAATCTACCATTATAAATTTATCCACTGACTATTCAAATGTATCCTTAGGTTCAAAGCTAAAATCAAGCAATGCTTGATACTTAAGGAATGTTTCATTTTGCAAGATATACAGACAGAATTCCTTCCCTTAAATTTAAGATGTGACTGCGGTGCGACAGACAGACAGACAGACAGATGGAAAATAGTTACAATATTATGGTGCTTTAACATTTCTGACAGGTCAAAATAACAATGATGAATCATCCTCATTTTTAATATTCTTAAAGAACTACATTTCTGTCACTGTATTAAGTGGTTTTAGATGCTTAGATATTCTGCACACCAACCCACCTTCACGACTCTGTGATTTCCACTGTGCAATTTTACAAACTCATTGAACAGTATTTATCTTCTACATGAAGTCTTATCAAGCAGGATTTTACAGGAAAAAAGAAATCAGGATTATTTTTAAATCTAATTGTTTTTCAAGTGAAAAACTTAAATAATAATATGGAGATCTCAAAAGCACTATTTCTTATTCAGTAAAATTACATTTAAAATCTCATTACTAATTGCATAATAGATTTGCTGAGACATGTAGAGTTAATAATTGTACTATATAACCTTCCAAATAAAGCCTCTCCCCTATATCAATGCAACACTTAAACACTACATAACCTTCAATATAAAGACCCCCAGTATAGTACTGCAGTCCTTATATCACTGTATGGACCCTTATAAATTCCCTATGTACACTTCTGTATGGACCCTCATAAATCCCCTCTGCACAAGTCTGTATGGACCCCTCATAAATACCATCTCTGTATCTCTGTACAGACCCTTCATAAATTCCCTCTATACAGTGATGTATGGACCCCTCATAAATCCCCTCTGTACAGCACTGTATGAACCCTTCATTAATCACCTTGGTAAATCACTGTATGGACCTTTTATAAATCCTCTCTGTACAACACTTTATGGACCCTTCAAAAATCTCCTCTGTACACCACTGTATGGACCCATCATAAATTCCCTCTGTACACAAAACTCATAAATCCCCTCTGTATGATACTGCATAGACTCCTCATAAATATATACCCCCAGTGTTGTTTAAATTAATCAATACTGTACATTTATACCCAGCGTTGTTGTTTAAATTAATCAATACTGTATTGGATACCCAGTATTGTTGTTTAAATTAATCAATACTGTACTTGTATACCCAGTATTGTTGTTTAAATTAACCAATACTGTACTTGTATACCCAGCGTTGTTGTTTAAATTAACCAATACTGTACTTGTATACCCAGTATTGTTGTTTAAATTAATCAATACTGTACTTGTATACCCAGTATTGTTGTTTAAATTAACCAATACTGTACTTTTATACCCAAAATGTTGTTGCTTAAAGCAATCAATACTGTACTTTGATATACCTCATGATTCCCTCACTTATATTATTACATTTATGACTCCAATAAACATCCTTATGGACAGAGGGCCCTGTAGATAGTAATTTGTTAACAGAGTTACATGTATGCATATTGGGCACTAACATTTTGTAAACAGCCTTATGGATAGAGGGCCCTGTAGACTGTAAATTTTGTGTCACAGTCAATCTCATTAACAGTCTGACATTGATAAGTTTTGGCCATTTTACATTTCAAGCTTACCTAATTGGTGCTGGCAATGTGATTTCATTGGAAAATGCAAACATTCATGTGTGTACAAACAGGTGAATTTAATCAGCCACAAATTGCATGAGCAAATAATAGTGTTTTGAAGCAAACATTCTTTGTTGAGACAAACAGAACTCCATTGATTTTATTCATGTTGCATAGTTTACAGCTTGAAATATTTTAATGAGATACTAGATAACTGCCACAGTGATTGAAATAACCTAAACACAACACTTAAAAAAGTGTTTGATTGCTCTGGGAAACTACATATAAAACATGCTGAAATAAGTGACATAGGCACACCAATAAAACAGGCTGAAATACGTAACATAGAAACACCAATAAAACAGGCTGAAATACGTAACATAGACACACCAATAAAACAGGTTGAAATACGTAACATAGAAACACCAATAAAACATGCTGAAATATGTAACATTGACACACCAATAAAACATGCTGAAATATGTACCATAGAAACACCAATAAAACAGGCTAAAATACGTAACATAGACACACCAATAAAACAGGCTGAAATACGTAACATAGAAACACCAATAAAACATGCTGAAATATGTAACATTGACACACCAATAAAACATGCTGAAATATGTACCATAGAAACACCAATAAAACAGGCTGAAATACGTAACATAGGCACACCAATAAAACATGCTGAAATATGTAACATAGACACACCAATAAAACAGGCTGAAATATTTAACATAGACACACCAATAAAACAGGCTGAAATACGTAACATAGACACACCAATAAAACAGACTGAAACATGTAACATAGACACACCAATAAAACATGATGACATTTTATAGTCAGTGGAGTCACAATAAACTGTCCATAAACATTAAGGATGAGCTCTTCCAAAACTGTGAAATATAACTTTTTTGTGGAACTTTTGTATTTGATATTGCTAGAAAAATTACACATACATTTAGGAGGCTGGCCTGAATTTCCTGTCCTACTTTCAGTTGAATCTGTATCCCTATTTATGAGTACTTGCCTGGATGAGTATGGAGAAAAAGTGACCAATTGTTCATAAAATAACAGACAAACAAGGATTGAAAAAAAGTATCAGATTTGCAGTAAAAAAATCTTAGGTTCTTCATTATCCAAATACACAATGCCAGGAAGGCCATGCATGCATATTAAGCACACAATAGAGGCAATGCCATAAATCTTGTGACCTTATACAAACAGTCCAAAAAAAAAGGTTGAGAAAGCATGTTTGCAGCATGATCTGGCTTATCTTCATACCATATGAACTCTCTTATATGCTTAGTCAAAACTGCAAACAACAAATGTGCCTGCAGATAAGATCTCTGTTAATTATTCTACAAAAAAAAAACAACCCCACACAGATATGGATCTGCTGGCACATTATTTAACATCAGATCTGGGTCTGTGCAGTTTGGATTTTGACTTCTTATAAATGAGTATTTAAACCATAAAATAGACTCTGTGACTGTGACCCCAATGTCGAAGGGTTGAGCAAGTATGTTTAGACAATGAATGATCATTGCTTTATACAGATACATCAAAAGCATCAATAAAATACATAGAGGGGTTTGGAAATTATAAGCAAATGAAGACAACTAAATGCCAATTTTCTATTAGAGTGACCTTGACCCCAAAGTAAATGGAGTGAGTAAAGATATTGCAGAATGGATTAATGCTATGTATTAAAAGATTTAGAAAGTAAGGAATACAAAAACTCTAGATGCTGCTGATTGAAACATACCACAATAGATTCAGAAAAAGTGCAAGTCAGTCAACAACATTATTTGTCAGCATAAGAAAATACTAAGATGACAGAGACCTTAAGAAGCACAACACCTGCATGGCTGTTTAGCAGCCATTTTATCCAGCACAATGACAGCATGGCTGTTTAGCAGCCATCTTATCCAGCACAATGCCAGCATGGCTGTTTAGCAGCCAATTTATACAGCACAATGACAGCATGGCTGTTTAGCAGCCATTTTATCCAGCTCAATGCCAGCATGGCTGTTTAGCAGCCAATTTATACAGCACAATGACAGCATGGCTATTTAGCAGCCATTTTATCCAGCACAATGACAGCATGGCTATTTAGCAGCCATCTTATCCAGCACAATGCCAGCATGGATTTTTAGCAGTCATTTTATCCAGCACAATGCTAGATGGCTATTTAGCAGCCAATTTATCTAGCACAATGCTAGCATGGCTTTTTAACAGCCCATTTATCCAGCACAATGCTAGCATGGCTATTTAGCAGCCATTTTATCTAGCAAATGCTAGCATGGCTATTTAGCAGCCATTTTATCTAGCAAATTCTAGCATGGCTATTTAGCAGCCATTTTATCTAGCACAATGCTAGCATGCCTATTTAGCAGCCATTTATCCAGCACTATGCCATCAAGGCTATTTAGCAGCCATTTTATCCAGCACTACGCCATCATGATTTTTTAGCAGCAGTCGTATCCAGCACAATGCCAGCATCTTTTCCAGCACAGTGCCAGCATAGGTAATTTATATCAGGACATAAAATGTTCAATGACTTTCCAAGTTCATTTGTATTTTTCTTTGTTATTTTCTTTCATAATTTAATGCATAAAAAGATTTATTTATGAATAACAAGTCACTATATTTGCATAACATATGCAACTCTCGATATTAATAGAACAGTGATGTCCATTTGTCCATTTGGTCTGCATATAGAATGATTATGGCTGGGACTTCACTATAAAAGATTCATGGCTGGGATGTCACTATAAAATTCAAGCCTAGGACTTCAGTATAAAAGATTCATGGATGGGACTTAGAATAATGTTTAAGACCTGGCCTTCACTACAAAAATAATGACCATTACAAAACTGTTCATGCTAACGATTTCATAAAAACTTAATGGTTTAAAACCATTTTTCAGCATATAAAATGCTATACATGGCAGCCTGTATATACGATGGAGGAGGTAACATGGAAAAACCTTGGGAAAAACCACTGACCCATTGGGAGCTATTGGCAAGCTCTTACTTTGGCACAGCCTGAGACTCAATTCCATGCAGACAATTCAGGAAACTTCTTTATGAAAAAAAATGTGCTGCTGCATTGAAAACTTTGTCCCCCATTAGAAGGATCTGATAAAACGTTCTGTAGTAAAGCTGATAAGAATACTTGCCAACTTACATGTCTATGCCAATAGTAACCATGGCAACCATTAGTTTTTCCTTGTAGACCACTTTAAAGTATCAAAATTACAATGACACAAGTTGTACTAATTCATAATACAAGAATAATGTTATTATAATGACAAGCTCAACTGAAAAATACATGTAAATGTCAATCAAGATAATGGTAATAAAATATACAAATTTACACACACACCCCAACAAACAAAATCAATCTGGAAGAATAACAAGTGGATAGTTTGTGGGAGAAACCCCAATGAAGATTTGTATTTGAATTATGTTTTAAAAAAAACTTTCTGCATAATTTCTGCTACCTAAAAGAAATCTCGCTCAAAAAAGTTCTGAAAAAAGAATTCCTAATTTGTTGTTGCAATTGCTCATCTATGACTAATTCAGAAACCCTGCCAAGTCACTTGAACAGTGACCAGCTTTTTTGATCACTGATCATGCAAAGTAGGTCACTGATCTTCTTGAGCCTGTAATGAACAGAAGCATCCACAATTAAGTTTTATGACTATATATACAACAATGTCAGAGAAGCTGAGCTACCTGTAACACTGTTCCATGCTGAATCTACAGCAATAAGGATGATAATGTCACTAGAAATGTCAGTAGCAACAGGAATGGCAATGTCATTTGAAGAGACAACAGCATCTTGAATGATAATGATAATAGAAAAGTCAACAGCAACTTGAATGGTAATGCCAATGGAAGAGTCAACAGCAACAAAACAAGAATGATAATGAAATGGAAGGGTCAACATCAACAAGAATGATAATGAAATGGAAGGCTCAACAGCAACAAAAATGATAATACCAATTTAAAAGTCAACAGCAACAAAAATGATAATACCAGTGGAAAAGTCAACAGCAACAAAAATGATAATACCAGTGGAAAAGTCAACAGCAACAATAATGATAATACCAGTGGAAAAGTCAACAGCAACAAGAATGATAATACCAGTGGAAAAGTCAACAGCAACTAGAATGATAATGAAATGGAAGGGTCAACAGCAACAAGAATGATAATACCAGTGGAAAAGTCAACAGCAACTAGAATGATAATGAAATGGAAGGGTCAACAGCAACAAGAATGATAATGCCAATGGAAAAGTCAACAGCAACAAAAATGATAATACCAATGGAAAAGTCAACAGCAACAAAAATGATAATACTAGTGGAAAAGTCAACAGCAACAAAAATGATAATACCAGTGGAAAAGTCAACAGCAACAAGAATGATAATACCAGTGGAAAAGTCAACAGCAACAAGAATGATAATACCAGTGGAAAAGTCAACAGCAACAAAAATGATAATACCAGTGGAAAAGTCAACAGCAACAATAATGATAATACCAGTGGAAAAGTCAACAGCAACAAGAATAATAATACCAGTGGAAAAGTCAACAGCAACTAGAATGATAATACCAGTGGAAAAGTCAACAGCAACAAAAATGATAATACCAGTGGAAAAGTCAACAGCAACAAGAATGATAATACCAGTGGAAAAGTCAACAGCAACTAGAATGATAATACCAGTGGAAAAGTCAACAGCAACAAGAATGATAATACCAGTGGAAAAGTCAACAGCAACTAGAATGATAATACCAGTGGAAAAGTCAACAGCAACAAAAATGATAATACCAGTGGAAAAGTCAACAGCAACTAGAATGATAATGAAATGGAAAAGTCAACAGCAAAAAGAAGTGTAATGCCATCAGAAAAGTGAAAAAGGTCTACATTTTGCACAAGCTTTATGTGCAAGACGAAAACTCCAGATATTAACAGTGTATCACTGATGGTAAAATGGTTCTTACATTTATATGACAGACCCATGCACATTAAGACAAAACTAATATACTTTATTTTTTCAATAAGGCAAAAGTGGTTGAACAAGTTCAAAAGTTTACTTTCCTAGTTAGGCAAGTAGTATCATATTTACTTGCCCAGTTAGGCAAGTAGTATCAGATTTACTTGCCCAGTCAGTACTAAAACATTTTACCCATTCAGGCAACTACTAACAGCTAGTACTTGCTCAGAATAAACTCTCTTAACCAGTTGTTGTAGAAATATAAAACTTAACAATATTTATAACCTAAGCTTTGATGGTGTGAAAGGATGTTTCCAGACTGTTCTGTGAGACTTCTAACATGCCAGTTGAAAATAATTACAAATATCAGTCTGTTCTCCCACTGGTAAGCATTTAGTAGTATTAAAACATGAGGAACTTGATCACAATTAAATCAAAATCAAAGGTTGTAACAAAGTATTGACTATCCATGAACAACACCTACAATTTAGCTTCCTGAACATCCTTGGAACATTCACTTGACCCTCTGGGAAATTTTGTTGGCCATTTCAAGTTGGGCAACTGAATTTTCAAACCTGAATGGGTATGATAAATAAATTGCAAATTACACAATCTCTTACACACTTTGTGAATATCATTTTCATTATTTCAAAACACAAATAAAAACAAGCACTAAGCATTGCAAGAAATATTCTTCACAAAAAATAAGGTGATTAAGTCTGAATTGGCTGGGAAATCATAAACTATGTTAATTGGAAAGACTTCTAAGGTCTGCAACAAAGATAAAAGTGAACTATTGGTATAGTTTTTCTGCATAGTTAATGTATAATTATATTTGACAAAATGCAACAAAAATCAACCAAATAAACCTGGTTATGTGTCAAATAACAATGCAAGACAGCCTAAGAAACCTGATTATGTCAAACATCAATGCAAGACAGCCCATGAAACATGATGTGTCAAACATCAATGCAAGACAGCCTAAGAAACCTGATTATGTCAAACATCAATGCAAGACAGCCCATGAAACCTGATGTGTCAAAAATCAATGCAAGACAGCCTAAGAAACCTGATTATGTCAAACATCAATGCAAGACAGCCCATGAAACATGATGTGTCAAACATCAACGAAAAGACAGCCCAAAAAACATGATTATGTGTCAAATGTCAATGCAAGACAGACCAATAAAGCTGGCTATGCATCCAATCTTTAAGTACAATACAATCCAGGAAGCTTGGTTATGTCTCCAATCTGAGAACAATACAATCGAGGAAGTCTGGTTAGGTGTCCAATCTGAGTACAATACAATCCAGGAAGTCTGGTTAAGTGTCCAATCTGAGTGCAATACAATCTATGAAGCCTGGTTATGTTTCCAATCAGAATGCAATACAATCCAGGAAGTCTGGTTATGTGTCCAATCTGAGTGCAATACAATCCAGTTAGTCTGGTTAAGTGTCCAATCTGAGTGCAATACAATCTATGAAGCCTGGTTATGTTTCCAATCAGAATGCAATACAATCCAGGAAGTCTGGTTATGTGTCCAATCTGAGTGCAATACAATCCAGGAGGTCTGGTTATGTGTCCAATCTGAGTACAATACAATCCAGTTAGTCTGGTTATGTGTCCAATCTCAGTACAATACAATCCAGGAAGTCTGGTTAAGTGTCATATCTGAGTGCAATACAATCTAGGAAGCCTGGTTATGTGTCCAATCTGAGTGCAATACACTCCATGAAGCCTGGTTGTATCCAATCTGAATGCAATACAATACAGGAAGCCTGGTTGTGTGTCCAATCTGAGTGCAATACACTCCAGGAAGCCTGGTTGTATCCAATCTGAATGCAATACAATCCAGGAAGCCTGGTTGTGTGTCCAATCTGAGTGCAATACACTCCAGGAAGCCTGGTTATGTGTAACATCTGAGTACAATACAATCTAGGAAGCCTGGTTATGTGTCCAATCTGAATGCAATACAATCCAGGAAGCCTGGTTATGTGTCCAATCTCAGTACAATACAATCTAGGAAGCCTGGTTGTGTGTCCAATCTGAGTGAATAAAGCAACCAAAGAAGCAGAAATATTTACCCAATCTGAAAATAATCAACTAAGAAGCCTGGTTATGTGTCCAATTAGGTTGCAAGAAAATTATCAAACTCAAAGATAATAAATGCAATAGTTAAGTTAAACAAAAGTCATTCCCTTGCCGGGGCCCCGAGTGGCCAAGTGGTCTAAAGCGCTGTCCGTTACGGACCACTGCCTTCTCACCTCTGTCTGCGTGTGTTCGAGTCTAAGATTCGGCAAATGTAGTTATGTGAGAAAGCTTGCCAGTAGCTTCTCGTGGGTCGGTGGTTCTTTCCGGGCTTTGTCCGGTTTCTTCCTCCACCATTAATACTGGCCGCCATGTATAGCCTATATTGTGCTAAAAAATAGCGTTAAACCATCAAAAAAAAAAAAAAAAAAATTCCCTTGCCTGCTTTGCATGTTTTCCATGCATTATCAACCAGATAGTTTACAATTAATAGGATTCAAGTATGGGTGTTTTCCAATTGACCAAGAAATTTGTGATTTACTTTAACTGAACAGTCACAATTCCAAAATCAATCTTGGTTGTACATCTGAATGAAAAATTCAATCCTCAAGTAAGGCACAATAATCATAAACATGAAAAATGATGTTGATTCAATCTTTGGCTGCACTGAACATAAAAGTCTTCTCTCTGATTTAACACAACTTTCTGACAGGAAAATCATTACGAATACAAAATTGTTTTCAGCATTTTGGGTGCAAGGCCTGTATTGAAAGCACTTCTATTGCCCATATTCCAAAGAGCCTGCTAGAAGAAACTGGACAAAATTGTCTTTTGTAAAAAGCTAGAATCATTTCCAGAAAAATAATTAAATGAGTCAATCTCTGGCTAAAAGATAATTAATAACATATATCCACAGCCTGTAACCCTCCATGGTTAATAGTAAAAACTGAATATAAGCATAGTCAAACAAAAACACCCAAATGTGCTATCACATTTGGCATAGACAGACAGGGTCTATGTGATTAATCCTGACAAACTACACAGACCCAGAGTTGCATTTATTAAGGTTAGATCTCAATCTGACGAACATCAACACAAAAAAATAAGCAACACTGAATTTAAATCAATACACAAAAGTTTAGAATGCTTGGCCTACAACATATCACAATTAAGACTGCTTGGCCTATAACATACCAGTTTAGAAAACTTGGCCTACAACAATCCAAAGTTAAGAATGCTTGGCCTACAATATACCAAAGTTAAGAATGCTTGGCCTATAGCACACCAAACTTTAGAACGCTTGCCTATAACAGGCCAATGTTTTGAATGATTGGTCTAAAACAGGCCAGTTCAGAATATTTGACCTAAATACCTAAAAATTCAAAATGATTGGCCTCTTAAAGGCTAAAGATCAGAATGATTGGCCTACAACAGGCCAAAGCTCAGCCAAAGTTCAGAATGCTTGGCCTTCAACAGGCCAAAGTTCAGAATTCTTTTCCTACAAAATCAGAATATTTGGCCTGCTACAAACAAAAGTTGAGAAAGCCTGACCTAAAACAGACAATATAAATAATTTCGCAGAGCATAAACTATCCTGTCATGATCTATTTTACAATAATATGTAAGTTCTCTAAATTCAGTGCAAAGCTAAAAATATGTCAATAAATACTTTTGACAATATTGTTATTGCTACTCCTGAATGAAAAGTCTAATATTCTGATCTCTACTCCTGAATGAAAAGTCTAATATTCTGATCTCTACTCCTGAATGAAAAGTCTAATATTCTGATCTCTACTCCTGAATGAAAAGTCTAATATTCTGATCTCTACTCCTGAATGAAAAGTCTAATATTCTGATCTCTACTCCTGAATGAAAAGTCTAATATTCTGATCTCTACTCCTTCTCTCTAATAAGTCTAATATTCTGATCTCTACTCCTGAATGAAAAGTCTAATATTCTGATCTCTACTCCTGAATGAAAAGTCTAATATTCTGATCTCTACTCCTGAATGAAAAGTCTAATATTCTGATCTCTACTCCTGAATGAAAAGTCTAATATTCTGATCTCTACCCCTGAATGAAAAGTCTAATATTCTGATCTCTACTCCTGAATGAAAAGTCTAATATTCTGATCTCTACTCCTGAATGAAAAGTCTAATATTCTGATCTCTACTCCTTCTCTCTAATAAGTCTAATATTCTGATCTCTACTCCTTCTCTCTAATAAGTCTAATATTCTGATATCTACTCCTTCTCTCTAATAAGTCTAATATTCTGATCTCTACTCCTTCTCTCTAATAAGTCTAATATTCTGATCTCTACTCCTGAATGAAAAGTCTAATATTCTGATCTCTACTCCTGAATGAAAAGTCTAATATTCTGATCTCTACTCCTGAATGAAAAGTCTAATAGTCTGATCTTTACTCCTTCTCTCTAATAAGTCTAATATTCCGATCTCTACTATTTCCCAATGGATGGCTATAAATAAGTTTTCAACAACAGACTTCTAATGAAATCTAGGTGGTCCTAATGAAAATGGTACCATTCATAGATCCAATATGGATACCACTCATACATCCAATACAGATACCACTCATACATCCAATACCACTCATGCATCCAATATGGATACCATCATATGTCCAATATGGATACCACTAATGCATCCAATGTGGATACCACTCATACATCCATAATGGATACCACTCATACATCCAATACGGATACCACTCATACATCCAATACGGATACCACTCATACATCCAATATGGATACCACTCATGCATCCAATATGGATACCACTCATACATCCAATACGGATACCACTCATACATCCAATATGGATACCACTCATACATCCAATACCACTCATGCATCCAATATGGATACCACTCATGCATCCAATATGGATACCACTCATACATCCATAATGGATACCACTCATACATCCAATACGGATACCACTCATACATCCAATATGGATACCACTCATGCATCCAATATGGATACCACTCATGCATCCAATATGGATACCACTCATACATCCATAACGGATACCACTCATACATCCAATATGGATACCATCATACATCCAATATGGATACCACTCGTACATCCTTAACGGATACCACTCATACATCCTTAACGGATACCACTCATACATCCAATATGGTTACCACTCATACATCCAATATGGATACCACTCATGCATCCAATATGGATACCACTCATGCATCCAATATGGATACCATTCATACATCCGAAATGGATACCACTCATACATCCAATGTGGATACCACTCATACATCCAATATGGATACCACTCATACATCCAATATGGATACCACTCATACATCCAATACGGATACCACTCATACATCCATAACAGATACCACTCATACATCCAATATGGATACCACTCATACATCCAATATGGTTACCACTCATACATCCAATATGGATACCACTCATGCATCCAAAATGGATACCACTCATGCATCCAATATGGATACCATTCATACATCCGAAATGGATACCACTCATACATCCAATGTGGATGCCACTCATACATCCAATGTGGATACCACTCATATGTCCAATATAGATACCACTCATACATCCAATACGGATACCATTCATACATCCAATATGGATACCATTCATACATCCAATACGGATACCACTCATACATCCAATATGGATACCATTCATACATCCAATATGGATACCATTCATACATCCAATACGGATACCACTCATACATCCAATATGGATACCACTCATACATCCAATACCACTCATGCATCCAATACAGATACCACTCATACATCCAATACGGATACCATTCATACATCCAATATGGATACCACTCATACATCCATAACGGATACCACTCATACATCCAATATGGATATCACTCATACATCCATAACGGATACCACTCATGCATACAAAATGGATACCATTCATACATCCAATATGGATACCACTCATACATCCATAATGGATACCACTCATGCATCCAATATGGATACTACTCATACATCCAATATGGATACCACTCATACATCCAATACGGATACCACTCATACATCCAATATGGATACCACGATCGTCATCTCTCCTTGAATGGATGATCACTATGACTTGGGGTTTTCATCATAAGACTTCAAATGAAGTCCGCTTTATATCAAATTAAAATTATAGCAAGCAAACATACAATGTGTGTACCCCAGAAGTTAATTTGAATATCTTGTTATTGCTGAAGAATATTAGATATGGTTCAACACATGACATTTAAAATTAATAAACGGTTTTACTGTAATTCATGGCAACACATTTTGCAGTCCCTTCACAGGCTCACGTTTGGTTGTGTGGTGCTTGTAATGCATTTTGTCTGCACATAATAGAGCATCATTATATTTGTCAGGGAAAGAACCACCAACACATGGCAAGCTTTCTCATATACCACACTGGTTATTTGGTAGGGAAAGAACCACTAACACATGGCAAGCTTTCTCATATACCACGCTGGTTATTTGATAGGGAAAGAACCATCAACACATGGCAAGCTTTCTCATATACCACACTGGTTATTTGATAGGGAAAGAACCACCAACACATGGCAAGTTTTCTCATATACCACACTGGTTATTTGGTAGGGAAAGAACCACTAACACATGGCAAGCTTTCTCATATACCACACTGGTTATTTGGTAGGGAAAGAACCACTAACACATGGCAAGCTTTCTCATATACCATAATTTTTATTTGGTAGGAAAAGAACCACGTGGCAAAATACTGGCAATCTTTCTTATATACCACACTGGTTATTTGGTACGAGAAAGAACCACCAACACATGGCAACCTTTTTCATATACCACACTGGTTGAGCTGAGGCATAAACTGAGCAGTACCAAGTTTTGTGAATTTATTCTTTCCTGTCATGGCAGGAAACAATTTTATTACAATAACTCCATGTCCGAATTTGTGGTTTTTTAAATTATGGTAAATTGGATTTTAGAAAAGGAATAATAAGCTAAATATACATCTGACAAAATATATATGTAATTAGCATAAAGCTTGTGGGTGGGAAAACAGAACATTATAAAGAATTCTTGAATTCAGAAAATACACAGATTATTTGTTTATGCTGGGATCAACAGATGGTCACTTAATCACCAATTAGGAGACTTGAAAATGATTCAATCATGTTGTAATTGTTATGTTCTAAATGCTCATGTAAT
The DNA here is from genome assembly GCA_030141615.1 of Unio pictorum. NCBI lineage: Eukaryota > Metazoa > Mollusca > Bivalvia > Unionida > Unionidae > Unio > Unio pictorum. The sequence continues at coordinate 18,571,718 of JARLTB010000048.1, forward strand.
TTGATCAAAACCATATAACGTATTTTCCGGCGTACAAGTCGATACTTTTTTAATTGAAAGTCGGGACTTCGTCTTATACTCCGAATCAACATATATATGGATTGTGACATTGAAAGTTTATACAAGTTACATTTGTAACTACAGGTAGTAAAATGAACTACAACATGGATGTGGTTTCAATTATAATAAAACAAGCATGGACTGTTTATTCAACTGTGTCAATTGATAACAGAATATAGCAGTGATTTGTTCAGAAGTAAAATCACAAGCATGTTAACATCGGTAATGCAATTTCACGATTGCCAGTAATAAGGAATATCATACAATGATACTATTTTTTTTTAAATATCATCTTATACTCCGAATCGACTTATATATGGATGAAGGACCGAAATAAGTCGAATTGGTGAATTCAACTTATACTCCGCATCGACTTATAGGCCGGAAAATACAGTAAGTGTTTTTACTCCTCCATTAAGTACATGTACATGTCATTTAAACTGTCTTTAAATATTTACCACTCCAATGAGGTAATCATGTCCAGTTATTTTAGTGAATATTTGAATATATATATATATATATATATATATATATACATATTTTAATATATATATGTCTTTGAATATTTATCACCGCGTGTATGATTCGGCCCATGTGGGTATGTGAGAAAGCTTGCCAGTAGCTTCTTGTGTGTTGATGGTTCTTTCCTGGGATTTTCCCAGGTTCTTCCTACACCATTAATACTGGCCACAATGTATAGCCTATACTGTGCTGAAAAACTGGCATTAAACCCTACAACAACAACCACTCTAATGATGTAATCATGTGCATGTACGTAACCATGTAATCATTTAAATGAATTAAACTTTAAATATTTACACAATTTCATATAAAATTATACATGCATAATATTACTAGGTATTGTGAAATATAAGGTACATAGAATTAAACGATACATGGTAATTTTTCTGTTCTTTGTTTGTTTGATTAGGATTTTTAACGTAGCTTTTAACAATTTTTCAGTCATATCGCTACGATGTCTGCTGTGAGGCAGTTTATAGTGATGTCTAGCACTGAGGCATCATGCCGCAGACATGTAGCATGATGTCCCACCCAGTCACATTATCCTGACACCAGGCCGACCAGTCCTAACACTAACCTCTTAATGCTGAGCGTCAAGCGAGGCAGCTGTTAGTACCATTTTTGTAAGTCTTTGGTATGACTTGGCCGGGGATCGAACCCACGACCTCCCGCTTCCGCGGCGAACGCTCTAACCACTAGGCCACTGGAGCGGTTTTTTCTGTTCTAATTTTTCCACAAACTAAAACTAAAGGGTGGTTGCCAAGGTTAACATTTTTAAGAAAGATCAAATTGTAAACGAAGAACATTGGATAGGTATATTTAATTAATGAGAAACAAAATCAATTCAATAATTAAAGAAATTAAATAAACTTCATAACTTTTGAATTTACCTCTGTCAGTGGTAGTAAAACTTGAAAATCCAATAAAACTGAAAATGTGGTCCCACAGTCCAATTCCAGTAGAACTCTGAAAGCAGACTCCTATCAAGTAATCCTCTCTGAATTTTGATTGGAAGCAGATGTTAAGTCAGACCACTCAATGTCCTTTTAAACAAAGATACTACACTCACTGTAGCATCAAATTTTCATATAATATCCTGAATAGGCAGATGTACTAACAAAGAGACTGCTACAGCAGGCTGCTCTCTGATAACCAGTCTAAGGTTTTCTACATCCAAACTTTTGGAGCTATGGATGGAAATGTAAAAGCTGTGTAAGAATCTATGATAAGATCAACAGTTTGTTTCAGCTGTATTCCATTCCATGTAACTGCAAACAGTCCTAAAATTCAATCTCTACTCCAAATTCTTTGTCTCCACTCTAATGATACACTATTTCAACTGCACACCAACAAGCAAGCTGTAGTGAATCAGGCCCCTACCTAGTTAACTGAGATATGACTGGTTTTTCCTATACCATGCAAGGTATTCCTAATGACCCTCTAACAAGTCACAGACTGACTGACCCACCAGTATGATGCTGAAGAGGGGTAATTGTAACCACTTGTAGCTGGAGATGAAAGCATGTAAGAGGGATGAATGGACCCTGGATGAATTCAGTTGACAGGGAGGGAGAGAGGGGTATGGTTGGATTGAGATGACTACCTAGCTTATCTTTAATTCATTGAAATCAATTACAGAACTATCATTTCTTTAACTAAGATAATGATTATTCCCCTAATCAATGATTTCCACCCACTTCCTATTCAACAATGGAAATATCTGGCATCTAAAATGGATCCATCTATTTCACCAGCACTTATCTGCAAATCTCTTATACTCAGATGTCAAATCCTACATATACCCAAATCTGCAGGCACATAATTTTGCCACATGATCTGTGTCTATGCAGTTTATAGGAATTAATCAACAAAACACAGACCTACAATTACAACATCTGCCAACAGATCTGAATCTAAACAGGATTAATCAGTACAACAAACACATAACTTGCTGGGATATCTGTGTCTATGTAGATTGTTAAGATTAATCAGTAAAACAAACAAGATAGACCCTGATCTGCAGTTATAAAATTTCCTGGCATACATGGGTCTAAACAGTTTGTAACAATTAATCAATAAAACACACATTACAGACCTTAATCTGCCTTTGCATTATACCAAGTTAATCATCATCAAATCAGAACCTCTTTTTCTGGGCCACTGCATTCAATACTTAAATGTAAATAACACCAAACATACAAAAGGAACAAGAAATAAAAACCAAAGGATTCCAATTAGTACGTGTTGTTATTGGTATATTTCTATTCATTCAGGAAACTAAAAGTGCAAACAAACAGCCAATTGTAAATTTAAACATTGAAGCAAAGTGACCTAACTGGAGAACTTAACTAAGGTTTAATGAATAGTGGGCCATTGAATGACTGAGTGAACCAATGAATGACTGTATGAGTGAACCAATGAATGACTGTATGAGTGAACCAATGAATGACTGTATGAGTGGACCAATGAATGAATGAGTGGGCCAATGGATGATGATCATATGTGTGGACCAATGCACTGTGCGAGGGGACTATTTGATGATGACTGTTATCACATAACATGGCCACACATCAGCATCAATCCCAATTTGTCATCACATAACATGACCACACATTGGCATCAACCCCACATTGTCATCACAAAACATGGCCACATATCAGTATCTATGCTGATTAATCATCAAACAACATGGCCATATATCAGGGTCTATCCTAATTAGTAATCATATAACATAGCCACATATCAGGGTCTATACCACATATCAGGGTCTATGCTGGTTAATCAACATATAACATAGTCACATATTAGGGTCTATGCCAATTAATCATCACATAACATGTCCACATAACATGGCCACATATTAGGGTCTATGCTAATTAATCATCACATAACATGGCCACATATTAGGGTCTATGCTGATTAATCACATAACATGGCCACATATTAGGGTCTATGCTAATTAATCATCACATAACATGGCCACATAACATGGCCACATATTAGGGTCTATGCTAATTAATCATCACATAACATGGCCACATAACATGGCCACATATTAGGGTCTATGCTAATTAATCATCACATAACATGGCCACATATTAGGGTCTATGCTAATTAATCATCACATAACATGGCCACATATTAGGGCCTATGCTGATTAATCATCACATAACATGGCCACATATCAGGGTCTGTGCTAATTAATCATCACATAACATGGCCACATATTAGGGTCTATGCTAATTAATCATCACATAACATGGCCACATATTAGGGTCTATGCTAATTAATCATCACATAACATGGCCACATATTAGGTCTATGCTAATTATTCATCACATAACATGGCCACATATTAGGGTCTATGCTAATTAATCATCACATAACATGGCCATATATTAGGGTCTAAGCTAATTAATCTTCACATAAGATGACCACATATCAGGGTCTATGCTAATTAATCATCACATAACATGGCCACATAATAGGGCCTATGCTGATTAATCATCACATAACATGGCCACATATCAGGGTCTATGCTAATTAATTATCACATAACATGGCCACATATTAGGGTCTATGCTGATTAATCATCACATAACATAGCCACATATCATGGTATATGTTAATTAATTATCACATAAGATGACCATATATCTGGGTCAATATTTGTCAAAATATTACATGCTGAATTGCATATAATGGAGTTGATTGAATTCTTTCCTTCATACATGTATATTTTTAAGTAAATATCATTTATTATCTTGTATTTTCTGCAAATCAATTGACCCATCCTGTGACATTTATCTTAACAATTGATACCTCTTTATAAAGCCTACACATATCAACAAAAGTAATACTCTATATCATTCTACATTTTAACATCATCTTAACAAACAACATTTTTCAAGCTCCCACATGTGTGAAAAGTAATGCCTGAAGTGATGTAATGTTCTGACATCACAACAAATACTTTTTCTAAGCCCTCGCATGTTGTCAAAAGTAAAGACTTGTGGTGTAACATCTGACATCATCAGAACCATTGTTTTTTTAAGCATTCGCATGTTGTCAAAAGTAATGACTAGTTATGTAACAACCCCACACCACAACCGACCGCTCTTTTTTTTAGGTCAGCATTTGTTGCTAAAAGAAACGCTGAAGCTAATGTAACATTTTGATGTCATCACATGAGTATGCAACCAAAGACTGCACGTTGTAATATGCAAGTCAACAGAATGAAATCAATGTTTCTTTGCCATTATTTCTCATCTTAAGATCAAAAGAACCCTTTTGAGAAATAGCATCTCTTTCAAATCCAAAATACCATGTTTCAGTGCACCAATATTTTTGTGCATATTTCACTTTCAGTTTCAGGCTAAGGAATTATTGAAAACTGCAGCACTAGAAACACATTTTATTTATGGAAAATGCTCTTTTAAAGGCATTAATTTCAACTGAAAAGATCATAATAATGTACTGTTAAGATATGATCCAACATGGTTCCCATATATACTATTCTACTGTAATTAAATCAGGTATATGACCTTAAACAAGTCTGGGTCCAATATTTTCTAACTGGGTAACTACAATATATCTGGGAAGATTTACAATCCTGAACCCCCTGGGACAGGTGTCAGCAGTAAAGGTATGTCAATAAAATTCCTTCACAGTAATATAAAATGAATTTTTACAGGTGGACCTCAATCCCATAAACCCTCAGAGTGCTACACCAAATGGAAATCATCACATCTAATTTATTCAATTTTTACCAGAACAACAGAGATTCTTATTACATACATGAAAATAATGCACCAGCATATACTAAAGCGCTGTCCGCTATGGATCACTGTCATTTCACATCTGTCTGCATGGGTTCGAGTCTCAGATTTGGCCAATGTGGGTATGTGAGAAAGCTTGCCAGCAGCTTCTAATGGGTCGGTGGTTCTTTCCAGGGGTTTTCCAATTTATTCCTCCACCATTAATACTGGCCACCATGTATAGCCTATATTGTGCTGCAAAAATGGCGTTAAACCATAAAGAACAAAACAAAAACATAATGTGCCAGCATATTTAGGTTAATTCAATTTGTTATGAATAATCAGTAGAACAAATAACATAGATCCTAATCTGCTGGTACATTATGCAATAGCAGATAAGGGTCTATACAGTTTGTTATTACTAATGAGTAAGAAGCCCTGAGTGGCGAGTGGTCTAAATCACTCTCTGCTACATGACTTAACTGGAGCCCCGAGTGGTCTAAAGCGCTATCCATTCCGGATCACTGCCATCTCACCTCTGTCTGTGTGGGTTCGAGTCTAAGATTCGGCTAATGTAGTTATGTGAGAAAGCTTGCCAGTAGCTTGTTGTGGGTCAGTGGTTCTTTCCGGGGGTTTTCCCTCCACCAATAATACTGGCTGCCATGTATAGCCTATCGTGTGCTAAAAAATGGCATTAAACCCTACACAAACAAACAAAAAATTACTAATGAGTAAATACAGCTCTTGATTGTTAGTACACCAGCCCCAAGTATAATAGTATAATAGTCTGTTTACAAAGTGTCATTGACTTTGATCATTAGGTATACTAATGTTATTGTATGATAATCATTTTCATCTTTTCAGTAAGTGACCCAGACCTTTGAGCTGTTGACCCCAAGTCAATAGGATTCTTCCTGATTCCATGTGCAAGCTATCCACAAAGCTTGGCAAGAATTGTGAACCTTTCAATATGCTGAGTTTGCAAAATGGAGCTAATTTTTCAAGCACATATACACAGGTGTGGAAACTGCTTACGACATTTTCAGTGGAACTTGATTTTGGCAAATTATAACCTTTAAAAATTCCCAAAAGTATAATATTTTAAGGCAGAATATTCAGGTCAAGGTAAAAACATTGTAAAGGGAATTTCAAATATGCTGGTCGAGGTAAAACAATGTAGATGGAATTTCAAACATTTGTGAAGTTTACAGTGGAACTGAGAAACAGAAGCAAAGAAGCCCAAACTTGTATATGGTGTTGCTTTTCTCTTTTAAAATAAACCAAAGACTTGATTCTGTGCCTAGCTTTTTAACACAAAGTATTCATTTAAGTGTATAATCCAATGATAAAATTCGTGTCAATTGACATTCTATAGTGTATAACCCAATTGTACCAATGGAGTCAGCTGACATTCTAAAGTGTATAACCCAATTGTACCAATGGTGTCTATGACATTCTATAGTGCATAACCCAATTATACCAATGGTGTCTATCGACGACATTCTATACTGTATCACCCAATTGTACCAATGGTGTCTATGACATTCTATAGTGCATAACCCAATTGTACCAATGGTGTCTATCTATGACATTTTATAGTGTATAACCAAACTGTACCAATGGTGTCTATCTACGACATTCTATAGTGCATAACCCAATTGTACCAATGGAGTCTATGAATATTCTATAGTGTATAACCCAACTGTACCACTGGAGTCTATGACATTCTATAGTGTATAACCCAATTGTAACAATAGTGTCTATCTATGACATTCTATAGTGCATAACCCAATTATACCAATGGAGTCTATGACATTCAACAGTGTATAACCCAATTGTACCAATAGTGTCTATCCACGACATTCTATAGTATATAACCCAATTATACCAATGGAGTCTATGAATATTCTATAGTGTATAAACCAATTATACTACTGGAGTCTATGACATTCTATAGTGTATAACCCAATGATACCATTGGTGTCAATTGACATTCTATAGTGTATAACCCAGTTATACCAATGGAGTCTATGACATTCTATAGTGTATAACCCAATAATACCGTTGGTGTCAATTGACATGCTATAGTGCATAACCCAATTATACCACTGGAGTCGATGACATTCTATAGTGTATAACCCAATGATACCATTGGTGTCAATTGACACTCTATAGTGTATAACCCAATTATACCAATGGAGTCTATGATTCAAGTACTTTCCTGACCAGGCTACATGAGCTGCCATGACATATCTTTGTGCAAGCCACTATATTTCAATTGCCTCCACATTATATGTGATTTTGATTGATTTCTACATGCCATGATATCTATATAGAATTTACTCTTTCTTTTGTGCCTCTGATACCTTGTGCATGATAATGTCTTTTGTTTCAATATAATTGGTGTATTCTGAGTTGTATCACTTTATCGTTCCTTTGTTAAATGTTCAACGGCACTTTTCGTACATGTTTTATTAGTACGTTTCATGTATGTAGACTGTTAGAAAGGCCTCAAGATTGATTAGCTACATCTGTACATTCTATGAGCTACCTACGGATATAAAATAAAAAATTACTGTTATTATTACATGTATTATTATTTTTTGATAAATAGTAATCAATCAATCAATCAATCAACCAATCAATCAGAAGTTATTTGCCTTGATACAAGAATTATGTGGAAATCTTTGTCTCACCTGCTCTGCATCGCATAATCCAAACACCATGTACAGTTGTGACCTACTTTATGCACTGTGATTAGTACCTACCATGACCAAAACACCGCCAAAAAAAAGAAAGACATGATTAACTTCTTCATGATCAAGGTTAGTCTAGTGTATTGAAGTGTTCGCAAATAAAATCTTCAATTCGTTCTGAACCAGGCAGTACCATGAAGCAAATCTTATCCTGAGTTATGACAAAATATAGTTGTAATGACTGATATGTATGAATGTATTCCAAAACTTGGGGATAGAAAATTATCCTTAGAAATAAACCGTCATGCTTAATAAACATTAGTATAAATGTGGAATAATAAAAACCATTGATTATTTTAATCTGTATTATAGAAACCTTACTATCTCAATCAATCTCAATGTTCATTTCCCCCCTTCAGGAATCAAAAGCCTGCAAATTTGAAACTCAATACAAATTGCATCTGCCTATAACAGGATGGAAAACAATACTGGCTCTGTGCACTTATTGTAATCATTGGTTTGCATTCGGTATGTCTATTGGACAGAAAATTTTATAATAGCATCTCCTAAAATACAAACTATAATTCACAAAAACAAACAGTGTGTGAGTGTGAATGGCAATGATGATTACCAACTCGTTACCCTAAAATCTGACATAATGGTAGATTGTTCACCTAGCCTGAAACAACTCATCCAACTGCTGGATTAGTGATTTGTTTCTATACCAGGAGTTTTTACTTAAAAACCGAAACCAACTGCAGACACACATATTTTGCATCACATAATGTGCCTGCAGATCTGGGTGTATTGGAGCAATCTGTAGAATATGGACCCTAATCTGCAGGCACATTATGCAATGGTAGATCAGTGTCAATCTTCATGAAGTGGGATTCAAATTGTAACCAAGTATCAAGTATGAACCATATTTTCTTTCTATAGTTACCATTATTACTTATGTAAGTTATCTATTCAAGCTTGGCCAGCAGTTGGATTCAAATTTACTTTCTTAAATTACCATTATTACATGTAGACATGTAGCATGATGTCGCCACCCAGACGCATTATCCTGACAAGAGGCCAACTATTCCAAACACTAACCACTTACACTAACCACTTAAACACTAACCACTTAAACTCTTAAACACCAACCACTTAAACACCAACCAGTCCAAACACTAACCACTTAAACACTTAAACACCAACCACTTAAACACCAACCAGTCCAAACACTAACCACTTAAACACCAACCAGTCCAAACACTAACCACTTAAACACTAACCACTTAAACACCAACCAGTCCAAACACTAACCACTTAAACACTAACCACTTAAACACCAACCAGTCCAAACACTAACTACTTAAACACTTAAACACCAACCACTTAAACACCAACCAGTCCAAACATTAACCACTTAAACACTAACCACTTAAACACTAACCACTTAAACACTAACCAGTCCAAACACTAACTACTAAAACACCAACCGTTTAAACACCAACCAGTCCAAACATTAACCACTTAAACACCAACCACTTAAACACCAACCAGTCCTAACACTAACCACTTAATGTTCAGTACCTATCAAGGCAGCTGTTAGTATCATTTTTGTAAAATAAGTCATTGGTATGACTTAGCCAGGCTAACATTGGTATACTTTTCTATCAGTGCTACTGACCAAGTGACCAACCGAATACTCATACATTATTCTAACGGTGACCAAGTGACTAACCTAATACTCATACATTATTCTAACAGAACCAGTGACCAACCTAATACTCATACATTATTCTAACAGTGCCAGTGACCAACCTGATACTCGTACATTATTCTAAACAAAGCTAGTGACCAACCTGATACTCATACATTATTCTAACAGAACCAGTGACCAACCTAATACTCATACATTTTTCTAACAGTGCCAGTGACCAACCTAATACTCATACATTATTCTAACAGTGCCAGTGACCAACCTGATACTCATGCATTATTCTAACAGTGCCAGTGACCAACCTGATACTCATACATTATTCTAACAGAACCAGTGACCAACCTGATACTCATACATTATTCTAACAGTGCTAGTGACCAACCTGATACTCATACATTATTCTAACAGAACCAGTGACCAACCTAATACTCATACATTATTCTAACAGTGACCAAGTGACTAACCTAATACTCATACATTATTCTAACAGTGACCAAGTGACTAACCTAATATTCATACATTATTCGAACAGTGCCAGTGACCAACCTGATACTCATACATTATTCTAACAATGCTAGTGACCATGTGACCAACCTAATACTCATACATTATTCTAACAATGCTAGTGACCATGTGACCAACCTAATACTCATACATTATTCTCACAATGCCAGTTAACAAATGACCAACCTGACAATCATATATTATTCTAACAGTACTAACTCCAAAGTGACCAACTAAACAGTGTACATTATTGCAATGGTGCTAGAATAACAGTTACCAGCATAAGTACTCAGCAATTATTCAAGTGCAAGAATGTTTGAAGTAGCCAAGCAGCAAACACTTGTACATCATTATATCAGTGCTAACTGTTTTTCTATTCAATCACTGCAAATATCAACCAAACACTTGTACATCATTATATCAGTGCTAACTGTTTTTCTATTCAATCACTGCAAATATCAACCAAACACCAATGCATTATTCTATCAGTATTAACTGTTTTTCTATTCAAACACTGCAAATATCAACCAAACACTTGTACATTATTCTATCAGTATTAACTGTGTTTCTATTCAATCACTGCAAATATCAACCAAACACTTGTACATTATTATATAAGTGCTAACTGTTTTTCTATTCAAACACTGCAAATATCAACAACAGCTTCATGAATCATTATCACCAGCATAAAAAATGGGAATCTACATGTACCAGCCTGTAGAATGAAATCTAAATGCCATGAGGCTCCACAGAGAGATAAAATTATTGATAGCCAGGAAATTGGGCAACATAATAATTCAATTCCAAATGAAACTCTTCTTGGAAGATTGTTGACATTTTTGGCTCAGGCACAAAACACAGTTAAAATGCTCATTAGACCTTCAAACTGGAAAATGGGCACATTTGGAAATAATTCACTAATGATTTACAGGAAATACAGTACATGACAATTAGGAAATGAACTGAGTACCATATTAACTACAATAAAAGTCCATATAAACTACAATAAATAAAAGTCCATAGAAATTACAATAAAAGTACATATAAACTACAATAAAAGTCCATAAAAACTACAATAAAAGTCCAAATAAACCACACTAAAAATCTGTCATTTTATAATATGCAAATTTCACATCTTTCTAATTGGAAATTTCACTATAAATTTAATAACTAAAGGTCTACAATATGAAACTTAGAAATTTTAATTCTTTTTTTTAACCACACATAAAATAGGTAAAGAAAACACATCCAATTAAAAGATAGTAGCATTAATGCAAGCTTTACCATAATATTAATTATTCAATACTTGGCTTTGGCTACCAAAACAAGCCCATCAATAATAATTCAGAAATCTGAATCATTCCATTTAAATATTTGTTTTATATCGCTACTTCTGCCAAAATAAGCCCAAGGTACTTGCTCTGCTACACAACCCTGCAGTCAAAAGAACATGGCAACCTATCTAAATGCAAAACTCAAAGGGAAATGAACTTTTAAAAGATTTGATAATTTAAATACATGCAATATGTAGACATCATTTACCAAAGTTACCTTTCAGAACTTTAGTAAGGGATAACTTCTTAATTTCTTTTGCACAACAGAGGACTTTCCTGGTGCACAGGATGTTGCCATATTTGCAAACTCTTCATTTCTGAAATCAATAATTGCCTACACCTGTGACATTCCATTTTTCCTGTATGAGACAAGAGGACCGTTGCAGTTGAGGTGACTCTAAGTTTTAATTGTTTTATAAAGTTTTGACTTATTTCAGATCCAGTCTGCTTTCATATAAAAACATACACAGCAGTATCAGCAAGTACAGATGTAGAATGCTCTGGTGACCTAATGATTAGAGCATCCATCTTGAATGTGAGAGGTAATGGGTTCAATCCCCAGCAAAGTTATACCAAAACTTTTTTAAAAAATGGTACTTACAACTATCTCGTATGGCACCGATCATTATGAGGTTAGTGTTAGGACTGTTCAGCCTGGTGTTGGAATAATGTGACTATTCTAGATCTCTATTTATGCAACTGACCTGGTGTCAAACCTATTCTAGATCTCTATGCATGCAAGGGACCTGGTGTCAAACCTATTCTAGATCTCTATGCATGCAAGGGACCTGGTGTCAAACCTTTTCAAGATATGTATGCAAGGGACCTGGTGTCAAACCTATTCTACATCTATATACATGCAAGGGACCTGGTGTCAAACCTATTCTAGATCTCTATGTATGCAAGGGACCTGGTGTCAAACCTATTCAAGATATATATGCATGCAAAGGACCTGGTGTCAAACCTATTCTACATCTCTATGCATGCAAGGGACCTGGTGTCAAACCTATTCTACATCTATATACATGCAAGGGACCTGGTGTCAAACCTATTCTACATCTCTATGCATGTAAGGGACCTGGTGTCAAACCTATTCTACATCTCTATGCATGCAAAGGAACTGGTGTCAAACCTATTCTACATCTATATAAATGCAAGGGACCTGGTGTCAAACCTATTCTAGATCTCTATGTATGCAAGGGACCTGGTGTCAAACCTATTCAAGATATATATGCATGCAAAGGACCTGGTGTCAAACCTATTCTACATCTCTATGCATGCAAGGGACCTGGTGTCAAACCTATTCTAGATCTCTATGCATGCAAGGGACCTGGTGTCAAACCTTTTCAAGATATATATGTATGCAAGGGACCTGGTGTCAAACCTATTCTACATCTATATACATGCAAGGGACCTGGTGTCAAACCTATTCTAGATCTCTATGTATGCAAGGGACCTGGTGTCAAACCTATTCAAGATATATATGAATGCAAAGGACCTGGTGTCAAACCTATTCTACATCTCTATACATGCAAGGGACCTGGTCTCAACCCTATTCAAGATATATATGCATGCAAAGGACCTGGTGTCAAACTTATTCTACATCTCTATGCATGCAAGTGACCTGGTGTCAAACCTTTTCAAGATATATATGCATGCAAAGCACCTGGTGTCAAACCTATTCTACATCTCTATGCATGTAAGGGACCTGGTGTCAAACCTATTCTACATCTCTATGCATGCAAAGGACCTGGTGTCAAACCTATTCTACATCTCTATGCATGCAAGGGACCTGGTGTCAAACCTATTCTAGATCTCTATGCATTCAAGGGACCTGGTGTCAAACTTTTTCAAGATATGTATGCAAGGGACCTGGTGTCAAACCTATTCTACATCTATATACATGCAAGGGACCTGGTGTCAAACCTATTCTAGATTTCTATGTATGCAAGGGACCTGGTGTCAAACCTATTCAAGATATATATGCTTGCAAAGGACCTGGTGTCAAACCTATTCTAGATCTCTATACATGCAAGGGACCTGGTGTCAACCCTATTCAAGATATATATGCATGCAAAGGACCTGGTGTCAAACCTATTCTACATCTCTATGCATGCAAGGGACCTGGTGTCAAACCTATTCTACATCTATATACATGCAAGGGACCTGGTGTCAAACCTATTCTACATCTCTATGCATGTAAGGGACCTGGTGTCAAACCTATTCTACATCTCTATGCATGCAAAGGAACTGGTGTCAAACCTATTCTACATCTATATACATGCAAGGGACCTGGTGTCAAACCTATTCTAGATCTCTATGTATGCAAGGTACCTGGTGTCAAACCTATTCAAGATATATATGCATGCAAAGGACCTGGTGTCAAACCTATTCTACATCTCTATGCATGCAAGGGACCTGGTGTCAAACCTATTCTAGATCTCTATGCATGCAAGGGACCTGGTGTCAAACCTTTTCAAGATATATATGTATGCAAGGGACCTGGTGTCAAACCTATTCTACATCTATATACATGCAAGGGACCTGGTGTCAAACCTATTCTAGATCTCTATGTATGCAAGGGACCTGGTGTCAACCCTATTCAAGATATATATGAATGCAAAGGACCTGGTGTCAAACCTATTCTAGATCTCTATACATGCAAGGGACCTGGTGTCAACCCTATTCAAGATATATATGCATGCAAAGGACCTGGTGTCAAACCTATTCTACATCTCTATGAATGCAAGTGACCTGGTGTCAAACCTTTTCAAGATATCTATGCATGCAAAGCACCTGGTGTCAAACCTTTTCTACATCTCTATGCATGTAAGGGACCTGGTGTCAAACCTATTCTACATCTCTATGCATGCAAAGGACCTGGTGTCAAACCTATTCTACATCTCTATGCATGCAAGGGACCTGGTGTCAAACCTATTCTACATCTATATACATGCAAGGGACCTGGTGTCAAACTTATCCTATATGCCTAAGACTGAAGGACCTGGCATAAAATGTATTCAACATCCAAAGCCTGAAAAGGGCTTGGAGTCAAAGCTATTTTGTATATCTATACTTGCAAGGGGGCTGGCATCAAATATGTTATAGATGCCTAAGCCTGCAAAGGTTTAAACATCAGACCTTTTTTTTTTAGATCCCTAAGCCTTCAAGTGGAATGGCATAAAACTTAACCTAGATCCCTAAGCTGACAAGGAACCTGCAGTGAAAGCTATCTTAATCCTTTACACATGCAGGAGGTTTAGAACTTTTGTAGACCACTAAGCCTACAAGGGGCCTGGTGTCAAACCTATTCTAAATCCCAAAGCCTAGAACGGGTCTGGTGTCAAATCTATTCTAGATCCCAAAGCCTGCAATGGGCCTGGTGTCAAACCTATTCTAGATCCCAAAGCCTACAAAGGACCTGGTGTCAAACCTATTCTAGATCCCAAAGCCTAGAAGGGGCCTGGTGTCAAACCTATTCTAGATCCCAAAGCCTGCAAGGGGCCTGGTGTCAAACCTATTCTAAATCCCAAAGCCTAGAAGGGGCCTGGTGTCAAACCTATTCTAGATCCCAAAGCCTGCAAGAGGCCTGGTGTCAAACCTATTCTAGATCCCAAAGCCTGCAAGGGCCTGGTGTCAAACCTATTCTAGATCCCAAAGCCTGCAAGAGGCCTGGTGTAAAACCTATTCTATATCCCAAAGCCTAGAAGGGGTCTGGTGTCAAATCTATTCTAGATCCCAAAGCCTGCAAAGGGCCTGGTGTCAAACCTATTCTAAATCCCAAAGCATACAAAGGGCCTGGTGTCAAACCTATTCTAGATCCCAAAGCCTGCAAGAGGCCTGGTATCAAACCTATTCTATATCCCAAAGCCTGCAAGGGCCTGATGTCAAACCTATTCTAGATCCCAAAGCCTGCAAGAGGCCTGGTGTCAAACCTATTCTAGATCCCAAAGCCTGCAAGGGCCTGGTGTCAAACCTATTCTAGATCCCAAAGCCTGCAAGAGGCCTGGTGTAAAACCTATTCTATATCCCAAAGCCTAGAAGGGGCCTGGTGTCAAATCTATTCTAGATCCCAAAGCCTGCAAAGGGCCTGGTGTCAAACCTATTCTAAATCCCAAAGCATACAAAGGGCCTGGTGTCAAACCTATTCTAGATCCCAAAGCCTGCAAGAGGCCTGGTGTCAAACCTATTCTATATCCCAAAGCCTGCAAGGGCCTGATGTCAAACCTATTCTAGATCCCAAAGCCTGCAAGAGGCCTGGTGTCAAACCTATTCTATATCCCAAAGCCTGCAAGAGGCCTGGTGTCAAACCTGTTCTAGATCTCAAAGCCTGCAAGGGACCTGGTGTCAAACCTATTCTAGATCACAAAGCCTACAAAGGACCTGGTGTCAAACCTATTCTAAATCCCAAAGCCTACAAGAGGCCTGGTGTCAAACCTATTCTAGATTACAAAGCCTGCAATGGGCCTGATGTCAAACCTATTCTAAATCCCAAAGCCTACAAGAGGCCTGGTGTAAAACCTATTCTAGATCCCAAAGCCTGCAAGGGGCCTGGTGTCAAACCTTTTCTATATCCCAAAGCCTGCAAGGGGACTGGTGTCAAACTTATTCAAGATCCCTAAGTCTGTAAGTGGCCTGGTGTCAAAGCTATTATAGATTCCTAAACCTGCAAGGGGCCTGGTCTCAAACCTATTCCAAATCTCAAAGCCTGCAAAGGTCCTAGTGTCAAACCTATTCTATATCCATAAGCCTATAAGGGGCCTGGTATCAACTTATTCTAGATCCAGAAATATCCAAGGAAACCCGGCACCAAATCTATTCTAGATCTAGAAGCATTCAAGTGGCCTGGTGTCAAAACTATTCTAGATCCAGAAGTATTCCAGGTGTCCTTTGCCTCTGTTTTATCTAAATTCATCTTCTATATTTATCATATAGTTTAGCATCCACTGTTCTGTAAAACAATTTAAAAAGTTGCAAAAAATGATCATTATAACAACAACAAATTAGCACACACTTGTATCAGCAATTGACTGGATGCAAAGTAGTGAAGTAACAACTATTTCCAATGTATCAGCAATTGACTGTATGCATCTTAGTGAAGTCAGAACTATGTCCATCATGGTGGTTTTCATGTCCTCAACTAAAAACATGAGCTAAGAAATGTATAAAAACATAAAACTGTAAATCACAATCATATCCAATGTAGCAAACTGTTGTATCCCATACTGTAACTGTATGGTACAAAGTCTATATCAAGATTAAACTGTATCCATTCTGGCAACTATTGTATCCCAGACTATAACTATGGTACAAAGTCTATATCAAGATTAAACTGTATCCATTCTGGCAACTCTTGTATCCCAGACTACAACTGTATGGTACAAAGTCTATATCAAGATTAAACTGTATCCATTCTGGCAACTGTTGTATCCCAGGCTATACCTGTATGGTACAAAGTCTATATCAAGATTAAACTGTATCCACTCTGGCAACTGTTGTATCCCAGACTATAACTATGGTACAAAGTCTATATCAAGATTAAACTGTATCCACTCTGGCAACTGTTGTATCCCAGGCTATACCTGTATGGTACAAAGTCTATATCAAGATTAAACTGTATCCATTCTGGCAACTGTTGTATCCCAGACTATAACTGTATGGTACAAAATCTATATCAAGATTAAACTGTATCCATTTTGGCAACTTTTTGATTGAAACTATCAACACAAAGAAATCAATTTCAAGGTACAACTGTATCTTAATAACCTTTGTATCCCAGACTATAACTGTATCTTAATAACCTTTGTATCCCAGACTATCCATGCCCAGCAAGAAGTATATACCAAGATGCTGACTTGGAATGGAGTTCAGGAAATTGTTTTTTCTCCTTTGAAAATGCTATTGTTAACCTGATTTTTAACATGCTTATATATTATAAATAGGTTGATTTTTATAAAATTTTTTGGGTTTTGCTTCTTTATGTCACTTAGTTTAAGACCAAAGAGTCATAATAAATCAAGATCCAATCAGATTTAAGGATACAATAATACTGTGATTAACACTTCCTGTAATGTGTATACTTGTCCAACATTAGATTGAAAATTTAGTCCAAGTTAATACTTGTCCAACGTTAGGCTCAAAATTTAGTCCGGGTTAATTCCTAAATGATTCATAGACTTAGACAAAGTCAAATCCATTCGGTTAAAAATAATAAATCTGCAATAATATTTTCAGGAAGTTCTAAAAATATATATTTTTGCATGATTTTAATGATATAGAATACATGTGACACCATGTTACCTATTGTTGTCATAGGCTGAATGTTAGTGTGTGAGACTGATCCAAGCACACCAGTAAGAAATAAATAAACATGCTTATGCTTGAAAACAAAATGATATTAGCATTTACCTGTAATCAACATCATATACACATATTTTAATACCTGGGAGAGATTTTATTTCACTGAATAACTGTATAACAGGTGTATAAAACATAAAGATCATATGCAGTATACAGGTAAATACGCAGCCTAATGATTTTCAAGGCTGTACATGCCTCGGGAGATAATATGCATGCATCAAGATTTTTACATTCATCTAAAGTTGAGACAAATAAATGTCACTTTTTCAGTTTAAAGGAGTAAATTGTTTTATTTTCTCAATACCATGTCTTTCCTATGACACTAGGAATTTTCATTACCTCTGGGAGACAAGCTTACAGAAAACAAGACAAACATTTTTGCAGGTAGATTAGGTAAGATTTATTTTCATTCCCAGTTCTTTAACAGTGTCAGGTACTCACTTCCAGCTTTCTGCATTAAGTACTTGATCAAGTGATTTACTTGACTGGGAGCTGGTCTAGTCCTAGCAGTTATAATGTACAGTACTACACCATATATGTGTCTAGGTGTTAATATGATAACAATGGCTTTTCTATTTTTCAACAAGCATATACAGTCATCTCACAACCATAATGGATTCTAAAAAGCTCAAAATCATTAAATCTGAACAGAACAAGTCCATACCTCTAAATTAAAATCGAAATTGAAATAAAAGTATTAACACAAAAAATCTAATGTACAAATATAAAGACACATCTACAAAATGTAACCAACATTGTTAAGAATGTAATTATGTAAGACTTTTAAAGAGAATATATGTTCCATCTATCTATATGAATGTCATGGTTCCCAAGAGATTTCAAGGTACAGTTCTTACTATTAGATATTCTTCTCATTAATGAAAACATACTTTCTCATGACTTACAAATACAAAACTGAATACAATATAGTTTGCAAACATTGTAGAAGCACTGTTCTATCTATATAGCTATATGATTTCAAAATGACTGCAGTTGTGGAAACTGAATTCAAGATTTTCAAAACAACTGTTGTGGCAACTGAATTCAAGATTTTCAAAACAACTGTTGGGGAAACTGAATGCAAGATTTTCAAAACAACTGTTGGGGAAACTGAATTCACGATTTTCAAAACAACTGTTGGGGTAACTAAATGCAAGATTTTCAAAACAACTGTTGGGGAAACTGAATTCAAGATTTTCAAAACAACTGTTGGGGAAAATGAATATAAGATTTAGACCATTTTCATTTACAACCATCTAGATATCATAAGATGTCTTTCTGTGAATACCATACACAAAAAACATCCTCCATTCAGGTGATAGTCATAACAAAATTTTCAAGATGGCTACCATGGTAGCCATGTTGGATGTCTGGATGGAACCATTTTCATTTAGGACCAATCTTACTTATCTTATGAAGTCATCTGATGAATTTGACTTTCTGTAACGACGAGGTGCATGGTGGTCATAGAGATCAGACTAACAAAATTTTCATCCATGGTCATCAATACTAGATATCTTGTAACCCTATACTGACATGACCATAAATTCAAGAAAAGTAGTGACAACTAGATTTATGAGATGGCTGCTGATGTAGCCATGTTTGATTTAGACCAACTACCGGTAGACATAGAAGTGTTCTCTTGTGAAAACCCGATGTCAATAAGACTATCTGTTCCGGAAGAATGTAAATATCAAGATAATCAAGATGGCTGCTATGGTAACTATATTGGGCATTATATCAACAATAATTCCACCAAGGACAAACTAGACATCATGAGAAGACTCTCAGTATCAAATAAATATTTTAAACTGATTATTCACTGAGGACTAGCAATGACAAGATTTTTAAGATGACCACTGCAGTAACCATATTGGATGTCCAAGTTCAACCATTTTAATTGATATAGATTTTTTTAAGATTGTTTAAAGAGGGAGAAAGAAAAGAGGAAAGTGACCGAAAGAGACCCTGAAAGAAGGATGAACAAAATAAAAAGCTGATTGAAGATTAAATTAGTTCAATCCATGATTAGACCTTAACACACACAGAGTACATTTATGTCTATACTAATGGTTTCAATGACAGAAAAGCACTTCCCACCTGTAAATAAATATATTATATTATATTTGCAGGTGACTTTAACCAGCGGACTTGATAAGAAAGCTTTGAGGAGGTGAATCTTCTGATTTATGTAGGAATTTATAACTATCTGTTTATTCATACAACAACATTTTTTGTTTCATCGGAGGATTTGTCTCTACACCCTTTACATCATGATAAATAACGGCAAACTGTCCATAATTGGCGTGTCAATTCAAGATGGTCTATCACTATCCATTTCAATAATCATTGATAAAATCCTCTTGTACACATTGCTGTAAGAACCTGTTTGTGATACTATTTACAATAATTTATGTTTATTCTCTATTAAACCTTAATCCTGTCAATGTCCCTTTTCTCTGTTAAACATAAATCCTGTCTATGTCCCTTTTCTCTGTTAAACATAAATCCTGTCAATCTCACTTTTCTCTAATAAACCTAAATCCTGTCAATATCCCTTTCCTCTGTTAAACCTAAATCCTGTCTATATCCCTTTTCTCTAATAAACCTAAATCCTGTCAATCTCACTTTTCTCTAATAAACCTAAATCCTGTCAATGTTCCTTTTCTCTGTTAAACCTATATCCTGTCAATGTCCCTTTTCTCTACTGAACCTACTTTCTGTCAATGCCCTTTTCTCTACTGAACCAAAGTCCTGTCAATGTCTTTTTTCTCTACTGAAACTTTAAAGTCTGTCAATGTTCTTTTTTCCTCTGTTAAACTTAAATCCTGTCAGTGTCACTTTTCTCTAATAAACCTATATCCTGTCAATCTCATTTTTCTCTAATAAACCTAAATCCTGTCAATGTTCCTTTTCTCTGTTAAACCTATATCCTGTCAATGTCCCTTTTCTCTACTGAACCTACTTTCTGTCAATGCCTTTTCTCTACTGAACCAAAGTCCTGTCAATGTTTTTTTCTCTACTGAAACTAAGTCTGTCAATGTTCTTTTTTCCTCTGTTAAACTTAAATCCTGTCAGTGTCACTTTTCTCTATTGAAACTACATTCTGGCAATGTCTTTTTTCTCTATTAATCCTAAGTCCTGTCAATGTCTCGTTTCTCTATTAATCCTAAGTCCTGTCAATGTCTTGTTTCTCTGTTAATCATAAGTCCTGTCACTCTTATCTCTGTGTTAATTCCAAGTCCTGTCAATGTCTCTTTTCTCTGTTAATTCCAAGTCCTGTCAATGTCTCTTTTCTCTGTTAATCCCAAGTCCTGTCAATGTCTCTTTTCTCTGTTAATCCCAAGTCCTGTCAATGTCTCTTTTCTCTGTTAATCCCAAGTCCCGTCAATGTCTCTTTTCTCTGTTAATTCCAAGACCTGTCAATGTCTCTTTTCTTCACAAAAGCAAGAATCATACTTTACACACTAATATAAATACTTTGTTTAATATAAGTAATTTTCTCATTGTTGTTAATTAGCTAGTAATAACTGCATACTGGAGAGGATTGGATTTTAACTATAACCAATCTAAGTATTGCATAAAGGAATTGTATTCCATTATGTAAATTTGTATACATTTGTTCCTTTCTGTATTAAACCCTGTTCTCAGTGTGAGATTTGATTTGAATTTATTATCTTGGCAAAAAACATAACAAGTATGGGCAAGTAGACAGAACAAGATCATTCTCTAATTGCTTTGCAGATTCTATAGCCCTTTAGATAACCCATATATGAACTCGAAATTTTATTTATGTTTGGAGTTGATATTCTGGTACATCACAGAAAGAACAATCTAATGCTTTGAAGACTGGGGGAAATCTGATGACATATACTGGTACATCTAATTTGTACATTCAAGGAAAATGCAATCTACCATATATGCTCACTTATAAGTTAGGCCTAAACTCACTCATAAGCTAGACCTTATCATGTATTCTCAGCTATAGTTAGGCCCAACAATATATACCGGTACTCAGTTAGTTAGGCCCAAAAATATATACTCAGTTATAGCTAGGTCCAACAATATATACTCAGTTATAGCTAGGTCCAACAATATATACTCAGTGATAGTTTGGCCCAACAATATATACCCAGTTATAGTTAGCCCCATCAATATATACGCAATTACAAGTTAAGCCCAACAATATATACTCAGTTATAGTTATGCCCATCAATACACACTATGTTATAGTTAGACCAATCAATATATACTCATTTATAGCTAGGCCCATCAATACATACTCAGTTATAGCTAGGCCCATCAATACATACTCAGTTATAGTTAGACCAATCAATATATACTCATTTATAGCTAGGCCCATCAATACATACTCAGTTATAGCAGTAGGCCCATCAATACATACTCAGTTATAGCTAGGCCCATCAATACATACTCAGTTATAGTTAGACCCATCAATACATACTCAATTATAGCTAGGCCCATCAATATATACTCAGTTATAGCTAGGCCCATCAATACATACTCAGTTATAGCTAGGCCCATCAATATATACTCAGTTATAGCTAGGCCCATCAATACATACTCAGTTATAGCTAGGCCCATCAATACATACTCAGTTATAGTTAGACCCATCAATACATACTCAGTTATAATTAGGCCCATCAATGCATACTCAGTTATAATTAGGCTCATCAATATATACTTAGTTATAGTTATAGGGAAGTACACATGATATTCTGTAAGGGAGTATACAAGATATTCTCATTGTAGTATCCATGATATTTTGAAAGGAAGTATACAAGATATTCTCATTGGTAGACTACATGATATTCTCTAGGGGACAATATCAGATATTCTCTATATGACAATATAAGATATTTTCTAGTTGACAATATATTTGTAGTATAAATGATATTCTGTAAGGATGTATACAAGATATTCTGTAAGGAAGTATACAAGATATCCTCAAAGGGAATATACAAGATATTCTCAAGGGGAGTATACAAGATATTATCTTGGGAAGTATACAAGATATTCTCTAGGGGAGTATAAAAGATATTCTCTAGGAAAGAATATATGATATTCTCTTGGGGAATATACAAGATATTCTCTAGGGGAGTATACAAGATATTCTCTAGGAAAGTATATATGATATTCTCTTGGGGAATATACAAGATATTCTCTAGGGGAGTATACAAGATATTCTCTAGGAAAGTATATATGATATTCTCTAGGGGAATATACAAGATATTCTCTAGGAAAGTATATATGATATTCTCAAGGGGATTATACAAGATATTCTCTAGCATAGTAAACAAGTCTCTTACAAGGGAGCATAAAAAATATTCTGATACAACCTACATATCTGTACATAGACTATTCTGTCCAATTTGAGGGTCAACAAAAACAAAAGCAGCAATTAGAAGAGAAGTCCTGACTGAAAAAATCTCTGTTTCACAGTTGCATTTTATGAAGGAATGTTGACAATTATTCATAGCTGGATTTAACAAGACAGTACCTCTTGGTCATCTATACACTATTTCAGGGCTAAGCTGCCCTCTACTCAGCACTACTTCTTCAGGACACTGGCTAGTCAAGGGATGTTATGGGTGTGCAAGTAGGTCTGTTAATTTAAAACTCTGTTTTGACACAATCTTGTTGAAGAAAGATCTAATTGATCACTTACCTGAAAAAGAAAGAAGATAACATTTTAAATTTCTACAAAAGAATTAATATTTTCTAGATTTATTTTCATCTCTGTTTAATGTATGGTTCACAAAACACTTCCATCTTGGTGTTGAAAATAGCCATATCATCTAAATTTACCTGTATGTTGGATAATCTGGCAGTTTGACCCTAAAAAAGCTGTTAATAATTGACCATTTTCAGCTGGGAATATCCTAAGGCAAAGTCAGTGTAAAAGTTATACATATACCTTACAACTTGCCTTAGTAGACACCCCACCCCATATAAATCAATGTATATATTACTAATATAGAGTTACAATCTGCCTTGGACGACACCTCTGTATAAAACAATGCACATATTATGAATATACCCTGCCACCTGCCTTAGCAGACATCTCTATGTAAAATAATACCCATATTACAATAATACAACAAAACCTACTGCAGCAGACACCTCTATATAAATCAATACAGTGGACAGTACACATTTGCATATAATGGATCCATGTGCAAACTGCATAGACCTAGACTGGCCATTACAGGACACACAGTAGAAAAAACAACAATGACCCTTTTCTGCCATACCATTTAGTGACAACAAATCACGGTCTATGTCGTTTACTGCAGGTGAGTGACCCTGACAACGGGCCTCATTGATTATTATATGACATAGCAGTGTAGAG
Organism: Unio pictorum; assembly: GCA_030141615.1. Classification (NCBI taxonomy): domain Eukaryota; kingdom Metazoa; phylum Mollusca; class Bivalvia; order Unionida; family Unionidae; genus Unio; species Unio pictorum. Next base: position 18,596,035 of record JARLTB010000048.1, read on the forward strand.
AAATGACCCTGACAATGGGCCTGATTGATTATTATATGACATAGCAGTGTAGAGGAGTGACCCTGACAACGGACCTCATTGATTATTGTATGATATAGCAGTGTAGATGAGTGACCCTGACAACAGGCCTCATTGATTATTATATGACATAGCAGTGTAAAGGAGTGACCCTGACAACAGGCCTCATTGATTATTATATGACGTAGCAGCGTTGAGAAATGACCCTGACAATGGGCCTCATTGATTATTATATGACACAGCAGTGTAGAGGAGTGACCCCGACAACGGGCCTCATTGATTATTATATGACATAGCAGTGCAGGTGAGTGACCCTGACAATGGGCCTAATTGATTATTATATGACGTAGCAGTGTTGAGAAATGACCCTGACAATGGGCCTGATTGATTATTATATAACATAGCAGTGTAGATGAGTGACCCTGACAACGGGCCTCATTGATTATTATATGAGGTAGCAGTGCAGGTGAGTGACCCTGACAATGGGCCTCATTGATTATTATATGACATAGCAGTGTAGATGAGTGACCCTGACAATGGGCCTAATTGATTATTATATGACATAGCAGTGCAGGTGAGTGACCCTGACAGAATTTACTTGATTATATGTCTCTATTGAATGTCTCAGCATTAATAAACATTATCACTGCATGCATGAAACATCCCAAAAAACTCCCAATGACATCTTATAATAATCATGTACCATAACTAAAAGTTGACATTGATTACAACCAATAATTTATACTTGGATTACCAATAATTTACATTGGGATTACCAATGATATACACTGGGATTATAAATGATTTTCAATGGAATTACCAATAATTATAATGGAATTATCAATAATTTTCAATGGAATTACCAATAATTTACTATGGAATTACCAATAATTTACATTGGGATTATGAATAATTTATACTGGAATTATCAACAATTATAATGGGATTATTAATAATTTACTATGGAATTACAAATAGTCATTATGGGATTATCGATAATTTACATAGGAATTACAAATAATTTACACTGGGATTATCAATAATTTTCAATGATATTACCAATAATTATAATGGGATTATCAATATTTTATAGTGGAATTACCAATAATTTATAATGGGATTATCAATAATTACAATGGAATAACCAATAATTTAGGGGACCCAGAGTGGCTGAGTAGTCTAAAGGGTTCACCGTTATGAATCACTGCCATCTCAACTGTCTATGTTGGTTCGAGTCCTGGGATCAGACACTGTGGGTATGTGAGAAAGCTTGTGAGTAGCTTTTTGTGGGTCGGTGGTTCTTTCCAGGGTTTTGACTGATTACTTTTCACTGGGCAGTTCTTGTATATAGATGTATATCTGGAGCTGTACCAGAGCATCTTCAAGAATTTTTCGGGCTTTTATCAACACATCTCCAGTTGTTATCAACGTAACATGGGGAAACTTCATCCAACAAAACCATCAAAGCAACTTAAGAAAGGTTTGGAATACTCTGGTACAGTTATGTAGAACAACTAATATCTGCTGAAAATTTACTAATTGACATCACTGAGTATAAAGATAGTAAAATAATTTTCCATGTCAGGTATGTAAGGCATGCAAACAGTATACACTAGTATATTATACTAGTATACACTAGTATATTGTACTAGTATACACTAGTATATTGTACTAGTATACACTAGTATATTGTACTAGTATACACTAGTATATTGTACTAGTATACACTAGTATATTGTACTAGTATACACTAGTATATTATACTAGTATACACTAGTATATTGTTATACATTCTTATTAGTACATCAAGACAGAATTATTCCTATCTTAAAGAGCTGCCTTCTATAAGTTTTATTATTATTATTATTATTATTATTATTATTATTAATTATTATTATTATTATTATTATTATTATTATTATTATTATTATTATTATTATTATTATTATTATTTTAACAGTCGAGCTGTTGTATTTACTTTAAATGCATTACAAAATTTGGAATTATATTAAGCTAAGGTTTTATTAATAAATAAAACATGAAATATGCTTTTTATCTAGAAATGTAAAATAGTAATTTGAAAAGTCAGTAAGTGTAGCCTGGAAAGTTGAAAACTCAACTTTAATAACTTTAATAATGACTAAATGCATTGGCATATTTTATACTCATAAAAATGAGTCAATGCCAAAAAAATAAATGAGAAAAAAATTATTATTTTGATAAGTAGCTAAAAATGGAACTAAATGTTCAATACATAAAAAGTCTGACATCCAAGCAAAACAAATATATCAAAGTCAATTCTGACATTTAAAAAGAGCAGACGCAACTACTGGGAAGATAAATGCATTTTGCTCTTCCTCACCCACCTTTAACAGTTATGAAAAACATTTCAAGATGGCACACTAGTACAGACTCATTGCAATTTTTGCATGGGGATACATCCTGGTGAGCAAATACCATCACTTCCACAAATTAACCCACTACTCTAGGTGGCCTATCATAACAACAGCACCTGTTTCTTGTTATCAAGGGCAATGATTCAAACCAATTAAGATTAAACAGTACTAATGATATTGTGCTAACTAATCATGGTGAGGGGTGGAAGTTGGGGATTATTTTATGTACTGTGTCCATTTTACTAGGAGACCCCCCCCCCCCCATTTAATGAGCTATTCCCAACCTTTAATGAAGATTTAAAATGTTAAGATGGACAGATTTGTTGCTACTGCAAGTTATTCTACACAGAGATTATATAGAACTTTTTCCAAATGCTTTACACATAGTTTGCCTGATGCAGTTCTATCAACACTCTATACCTGTTAAATGTGAAGTCAGTAATGCCAGTTGGTAAATTGAGCCAACAAATATGATCTGCTTTGATCCTAAACCCAGAAATTATTCCACCTTAGAAAAAGTGAGACAGCTTTTTTTTCCCCTAAGAAGCATCTGTATACAGTCATGTGAGGTATATCAACAAATATCAATGTCCTGTACACAGTCATGTGACATATATCAATGTCCTATATAGTCATGTGACCTATATCAATGTCCTGTACATTGTCATGTGACATATATCAATGTCCTGTATACAGTAATGTGATATAAAAATGTCCTGTATATAGTCATGTGACATATATCAATGTCCTGCATACAGTCATCAAATCAGATCTTTGGTGATTGAAATGGGAACTATTTATGACATCAGTTTCTGATTTCTGGAGTCAATTAAAGTAGAGTATAATGGCTACAAATGCACATCAGCCAACCTAATCCAATTTGATGACACCACATCAGCCAACCCAATCAAATTTTATTCTCCACATCAGCCAACATAATCCAACTGGATGGCCTTTTTGTTAACCTCGACCCATCTGGTCCTGAGGTTTGCACACTGAACCACCATGTGGTTCTTATTAATGACAGATAACAATATGGTTCCTATTCATGACAGATTGCCATGTGGTTCCTATTAAAGACAGATCACCAAGTGGTTCTTATTAATTGCATATCACCATGTGGTTCACATTAATGACAGATCACTGTGTGGCTCCCATTAATGACAGATCACCATGTAATCCTTATTAATGACAGATCACCATGTAATCCTTATTAATGACCGATCACCATGTGTTTCTTATTAATGTCATATCATCAATGGTTCATATCAATAACAGATAACCATGAAGTTTATATTAATGACAGATCACTGTGTGGCTCCCATTAATGACAGATCACCATGTGGTTCATATCAATAACAGATCACTATGTAGTTCATATTAGTAACAGATCACTTAAGTAATAGTTGCACTTCAAAAGACAACATTGCTATATAATAACACATGCCACAGAAGATATCACCTCTATATAAAGCACACACACACACCCAATCCATTTATTGTCCACAGATCCAGGCTACTGAATGCTCCCTACCACTACCCATTCACTGACCGCAGATCCAGGCTATTGAACACTCCTCACACCAACCCATTCATTGCCTATATCTCTTTGCAATTCTCATGGTGCATAATGAAAGCTCTAGACCATACAATACATCCCACCTAACTCCCTTTACATTTCATTGGGTCTGACACTCTAGACCACACAATACATCCCACCCCAATCCATTTACATTTCATTGGGTCTGACACTCTAGACCATACAATACATCCCTACCCAATCCATTTACATTTCATTTGGTCTGACACTCTAGACCATACAATACATCCCAAACCAATCCATTTACATTTCATTTGGTCTGACACTCTAGACCATACAATACATCCCAACCCAATCCATTTACATTTCATTTGGTCTGACACTCTAGACCATACAATACATCCCAACCCAATCCATTTACATTTCATTTGGTCTGACACTCTAGCCCATACAATACATCCCAACCCAATCCATTTACATTTCATTTGGTCTGACACTCTAGACCATACAATACATCCCTACCCAATCAATTTAAATTTCATTTGGTCTGACACTCCAGACCACACAATACATCCCACCCCAATCCATTTACATTTCATTTGGTCTGACACTCTAGACCATACAATACATCCCTACCCAATCCATTTACATTTCATTTGGTCTGACACTCTAGACCACACAATACATCCCACCCCAATCCAGGGGCCCCGAGTGGCCGAGTGGTCTAAAGCGCTGTCCGTTACGGACCACTGCCATCTCACCTCTGTCTGCGTGGGTTCGAGTCTAAGATTCGGCTAATGTAGTTAAGTGAGAAAGCTTGCCAGTAGCTTCTCGTGGGTCGGTGGTTCTTTCCGGGGTTTTTCCGGTTTCTTCCTCCACCACTAATACTGGCCGCCATGTATAGCTATATATTGTGCTGAAAAATGGCGCTAAACCATAAAAAACAAACAAACAACCCCAATCCATTTACATTTCATTGGGTCTGACACTCTAGACCATACAATACATCCCTACCCAATCCATTTACATTTCATTTGGTCTGACACTCTAGACCATACAATACATCCCACCCCAATCCATTTACATTTCATTTGGTCTGACACTCTAGACCATACAATACATCCCTACCCAATCCATTTACATTTCATTTGGTCTGACACTCTAGACCATACAATACATCCCTACCCAATCCATTTACATTTCATTGGGTCTGACACTCTAGACCATACAATACATCCCTACCCAATCCATTTACATTTCATTTGGTCTGACACTCTAGACCATACAATACATCCCACCCCAATCCATTTAAATTTCATTGGGTCTGACACTCTAGACCATACAATACATCCCACCCCAATCCATTTAAATTTCATTGGGTCTGACACTCTAGACCATACAATACATCCCAACCCAATCCATTTACATTTCATTTGGTCTGACACTCTAGACCATACAATACATCCCAACCCAATCCATTTACATTTCATTTGGTCTGACACTCTAGACCATACAATACATCCCACCCAACGTTCCCTCTAAGCTGCGCGTAGCTGCTCAGGCATCCCTGCGCAGCTGAATTGTCAATGTTTGCTCATTCCAACGTTAAATTTTGCTCATCTCCATAATGCTTGCGAAGTGCAGTGAGCACTGTGCGCACATCTACCATTCGCTTAAAGGGAACGTTGATCCCACCCCAATCCATTTAAATTTCATTGGGTCTGACACTCTAGACCACACAATACATCCCACCCCAATCCATTTACATTTCGTTTGGTCTGACACTCTAGACCATACAATACATCCCAACCCAATCCATTTACATTTCATTTGGTCTGACACTCTATACCATACAATACATCCCACCCCAATCCATTTACATTTCGTTTGGTCTGACACTCTAGACCATACAATACATCCCAACCCAATCCATTTACATTTCGTTTGGTCTGACACTCTAGACCATACAATACATCCCAACCCAATCCATTTAAATTTCATTTGGTCTGACACTCTAGACCATACAATACATCCCACCCCAATCCATTTAAATTTCATTTGGTCTGACACTCTAGACCATACAATACATCCCAACCCAATCCATTTACATTTCATTTGGTCTGACACTCTAGACCATACAATACATCCCAACCCAATCCATTTACATTTCGTTTGGTCTGACACTCTAGACCATACAATACATCCCTACCCAATCCATTTACATTTCATTTGGTCTGACACTCTAGACCACACAATACATCCCACCCCAATCCATTTACATTTCATTTGGTCTACACTCTAGACCATACAATACATCCCACCCAACGTTCCCTCTAAGCTGCGCGTAGCTGCTCAGGCATCCCTGCGCAGCTGAATTGTCAATGTTTGCTCATTCCAACGTTAAATTTTGCTCATTTCCATAATGCTTGCGAAGTGCAGTGAGCACTGTGCGCACATCTACCATTCGCTTAAAGGGAACGTTGATCCCACCCCAATCCATTTAAATTTCATTGGGTCTGACACTCTAGACCACACAATACATCCCACCCCAATCCATTTACATTTCGTTTGGTCTGACACTCTAGACCATACAATACATCCCTACCCAATCCATTTACATTTCATTTGGTCTGACACTCTAGACCATACAATACATCCCAACCCAATCCATTTACATTTCATTTGGTCTGACACTCTATACCATACAATACATCCCACCCCAATCCATTTACATTTCATTTGGTCTGACACTCTAGACCATACAATACATCCCTACCCAATCCATTTACATTTCATTTGGTCTGACACTCTAGACCATACAATACATCCCTACCCAATCCATTTACATTTCGTTTGGTCTGACACTCTAGACCATACAATACATCCCTACCCAATCCATTTACATTTCATTTGGTCTGACACTCTAGACCATACAATACATCCCTACCCAATCCATTTACATTTCATTTGGTCTGACACTCTAGACCATACAATACATCCCAACCCAATCCATTTACATTTCATTTGGTCTGACACTCTAGACCATACAATACATCCCAAACCCAGGACTCTCTTTACATTTCATTTGGTCTGACAGCTGACCTGTCTGATGATGATGCAGCACAAGAGAACTGTGTTGTTTGTCAGTAAATACGTCTGCATATTTTTACAAATATTTATGAATCATAAGGCTGTACAAATGACAGAGTCATATGATTGTTCCAACTGATTGTTGTCCCAATCGAGTACAATTTGAATCATATTTTCATTACATGAGATTATTTGAATCATATTTTCATTTTACATGAGATTTCTTTAATCATATTTTCATTTTACATGAGATTTCTTTAATCATATTTTCATTACATGAGATTATTTTAATCATATTTTCATTACATGAGATTACTTGAATCATATTTTCATTACATGAGATTATTTTAGTCATATTTTCATTACATGAGATTATTTTAGTCATATTTTCATTACATGAGATTATTTTAGTCATATTTTCATTACATGAGATTATTTTAGTCATATTTTCATTACATGAGATTATTTTAGTCATATTTTCATTACATGAGATTATTTTAGTCATATTTTCATTACATGAGATTATTTTAGTCATATTTTCATTACATGAGATTATTTTAGTCATATTTTCATTACATGAGATTATTTTAGTCATATTTTCATTACATGAGATTATTTTAGTCATATTTTCATTACATGAGATTATTTTAGTCATATTTTCATTTTACATGAGATTATTTAAATCTTACTTTCACTGTATGAAATTACATGACATTCGTTGAATCTTATTCTCATTACATGAAGTTATATATGAATCTTACTTTCATTCATTTGAATATATAGATAATTTGTTTTGTTTTCCTTTATGTGAATGTTTGGATAGAGTAATTGAATATGACGTATGTTTAGTGCATGAAAGAATCACTGTATACGTAGATAATAAATATATTTTTATTAATTCATTCCATAAATTTCCATCTTTGATCACACTGTCTTGTCTTGTCATTTGATCCAAGCATCCGTTCAGGTCTATCCTGTTACAATGAATTCAAATTTTCACCTTATCTTTAAACTTTTAAAACTTAATTTTAACTGGAAACATATAGCTTATTTGTGCAAATAAACCCTAATAATATACATTACAATAAATTTTCATTTAATTTACATTTCCAGTTTTCATTATCTTTGCATTATCTACTTTAATTTTGGATTCTGTTTGCATTCCATTCTATTTGCATTCCATTTTCAATTCTGTTTGCATTCCATATTAAAATTTAATGAAACGGCCAATGCATACACAGCAAATGTATCTATGATAAATCAATTATAACTACACCTACAGTGAGAGCAAAACAATATGTGATGATTATTTTTGTCAGCAAAGTTTGTTATAACCTTATTTCACTTCATTCAAAAAAAGATTGTACAAATACAACAAATAGCGATAATGTCATCATATCAATGTCAACATATCAATGTAAATTCTGCTTTTACAATGACATAACTTGTAAGGGTGACATACTCGCAGTGTAAAGAATCTGTTCTTAGAATATCATCTGAAAGAACTTTCAATTATGAAAATCTAAACACTAAGTCATGTCTCTTTCCATTTCTGGTTTGTAATTTACCATTCTGTATTTTACATTTTGCTTAAAATTTTCATCAAAATGCATTCATCATTTATTCTGTATTCATTCTGCATTCCATTTTCATTTTGCTAATAAATTACTTTTTCAGTATAATTTGACAGTATAGAACACAGTATAATTTGACAGTATAAAAGTATACTTTGACAATATATAAAACAAATGAAATTACTTGAATAAGGAAAATAGAATGGTACTTTTAATTACAGGAACAGCAAAAAGTAACCTTACATTCATGATGATCCTGGCAAAACTTTAGCCATTTTGATAAAAATAATAATGTTAAACAGTGGCACACTGTTGCTGGTTACTAAAAAGCTGCAATTATGGATTAACACGGACTTCCGCCTTCAGTTTCCACATTACACCAACACCGTCAATAATATTTTAATAGAGTTTTCAAGTCCTGGATCAGAAAGGGTCAAGAGTTAGTTAAGAAGTCTTGTGACAGTTCCTGTACATACATGTACACCCTTTATTGAAATCTACCATATGCATTCATAAGACAAGTCCAACTGCAAACAACACGATCCTGATTGGCTGTTGCATAATGTACTGACAAATCAGAGTCCTTGTTTGTTTCACTAATTACTCCTAGCTAACTGCATAGTGAAAGCAGATCATTGTGCAGTTTACAATTGGAGGCGACTTGTAACCAGCTATATATGGTATTTAAAAGACAATGTACAGTTATAATAGAATCTAGACCCTAGGCTGTATTCTCACTAGTACTTATTCTGTGTATTTACATTTAACTAATAGCTACACCTTTTTTTTAAATATTTAAGTCAAGGCAATAAGGCATGATTATATATATATATATATATATATATATATATATATATATATATATATATATATATATATATATATATATATATATATATATATATATATATATATATATAAGAATATTAATAAACTCTAAAGAACATTCTGCCTTTTGAATATAAATTACAGATTCCATTTTGAGGATAAGACCTGACTATGAATGAATGAACATTAATGTATTGCATACATTTACCTTGTAAGATGATACCAACTGCAAACTTCACAGACCCAGATATGATATCACATAATGCACTGACAGACATGGGTCTATGCTGTTTGTTATGAGTAATTAGTAACACAAACATTAAAGACTATAATCTGCAGGTGCTTTAGTTTATGGCAGTTCAGGATCTATGTTGTTTGAAGTTGGACTCAACTTATAGGTGATTCCATAAGGTAACTACTTACCATATCAGAGGAATATATTACCAGTATAAATGGCTTGTAGGTTGTATAGATATAATGGTTCATGTATTTTGCTGATGTGTAAACTCTGACCTGCAACTGCTTTTCGTTCTACTGTATAAGTAAATAACACCAGGGGCAGATCCGAAAGTAAATACCAATATTTCTCCCAAGATAAATCAAGGACTTGATTATGAGGCAGTCAAGTCTTAAGAAAATATTAGCCAAAATTGTTTAAAAATGGGATGAGCTTATTATCACACAATGGATTAATGGATTATCAACAGATAAATAAGATATACAGTGGTAGATATAAGTCTAAATTGTTGTAATTGATATGCATTATACATTGAGATATATGGTATATACAATTTAACATGGGGATATATGGTATATACAATTTAACATGGGGATATATGGTACATACAGTTTAACAGAGAGATATATGGTCAATAAAATTTTGAATATTTTTCAATAAAAATGTCCATAGGAATTATCTTCATGTCTGATTATACTCTAAAGTGGCTAGTCTATGGTATGATTCTGATTGTAAATATATATCAGGCAGAAATCTTTTAAAGCATATGAATTGAGATATAGGAACTATTCAACTAGATTTATCCCCTACAGTGTGCCCTCCCTCCTCCAATGCATCAGAAGCCATGTCTTAGAAAAATTGAAATTTTATAATATTTTACAAGTTGCAACATGTCGATGATATGAATTATTGGGCAAATTCAACACTGTAAAATAATAATCCAAATATGATGTAAGCATATTTATCTAGAATAAAATTATCAGTTTTCTCAACTTTTTAGGGTTTGCAGGCAAGAAAGGCCTTTACTCTTTAAACATGATTCAAGTAAAACCAAATAATTTTCATTCATTTGCATGGAACTCATTCATACATGTGTGGATTTCATTCATACATGTGTAGATCTCATTCATTTGATTGGAACTCATTCATACATGTGTGGATTTCATTCATACATGTGTGGATTTCATTCATACATGTGTAGATCTCATTCATTTGATTGGAACTCATTCATACATGTGTGGATTTCATTCATACATGTGTGGATTTCATTCATACATGTGTGTTGATTTCATTCATACATGTGTGGATTTCATTCATACATGTGTGTCGATTTCATTCATACGTGTGGATTTCATTCATACATGTGTGTCGATTTCATTCATACATGTGTGTCGATTTCATTCATACATGTGTGTCGATTTCATTCATACATGTGTGGATTTCATTCATACATGTGTGGATTTCATTCATACATGTGTGGATTTCATTCATACATGTGTGGATTTCATTCATTATCAAACTCCTAGACAGTGATAACAAAATCTCAGCCAATAAGATGCATATCACCTGAATAATATCCATTAATCTTATTCATCATCTGATATTTTTTGTGATACAAGCCTCTATTACAAGTCTGATGATTTTCATGATACAAGCCCATATTACAAATCTTAAGATTTTCATATCACAAGCCTATATTAAAAGTCTGATGATTTTCATGATACAAGCCCACATTACAAGTCTGATGATTTTCATGATACAAGTCTGATGATTTGTATGATACAAGCCTATATTACAAGTCTTATGATTTTTGTCACAAGCCTATATTACAAGTCTGATGATTTTCATGAAACAAGCCTATATTAACAAGTCTAATGATTTTCATAATACAAGCCTATATTACAAGTCTAATGATTTTCATAATACAAGATTATATTACAAGTGTAATGATTTTCATAATACAAGCCTATATTACAAGTCTAATGAATTTCATAATACAAGATTATATTACAAGTCTAATGATTTGTATGATACAAGCCTATATTACAAGTCTGAAGATTTTCATAATACAAGCCTATATTACAAGTCTAATGATTTTCATGATATAAGCCCATATTATAAGTCGGATGATTTTCACGATACAAACCCAGTGTACAAGTCTGATGATCATTGTGCTAGAGGCCCAGTGTACAAGTCTCATGATTTTCATGAAACAAGCCCAGAGTACAAGCCCAATTGAAACCAGCTGAGTAACAAGAAATTATTGATGGTGACAACCCCAGGTAGCACCTGGTTTCACATGCTTGCCTTTACAGATTACCAACGTGGGGCTCCGAGTGGCACAGTGGTCTAAAGCACTCTCCGTTACGATTCACTGCCATCTCACCTCTGTCTGCATGGGTTCAAGTCTTAAGATTCAGCTAATGTAGTTATAAAGAAAGCTTGCCAATAGCTTCTCATGGGTCGGTGGTAGTTTTCGGGGGGGGGGGGGTCCCAGGTTCTTCCTTCACTAATAATACTGGCTGCCATATATAGCCTATCGTGTGCTGAAAAATGGTGTTAAACCCTACAGCAACAGATTACAAACTCACCTCTAACCAAATGGGTTTCAGTCTCAGCCAACATATGTGAGAAAATTTGCCTTTACATGGGACAGTGGTTCTTCTCAGATATATATATTTGTCCACATGTGACAGCATGTATATATGCCTGCATTACTGATCAAAATCATGTGGATTCATGAATCTAAAATCATAACAATTATAAATTGATGTCATCAATTATATAACAATATTTTCATTTTCCATCTTCTTCACAATTAAACAAATGATGGATAAAAATATTTTAACGGAAAATAACTTTGAAGGCATATAATTTCATATAGAAAATAGGACAAATGACCTAATAGTTTATAAATTTCTCTTCCATTGCTTCTAATTTTCAATCTGATTCACTGTTAACTTTGACATCATGTCATATGACCTAATTTCTACTGTTCTACCTGATACACTTAACTTTGGCATCGTGTCACATGACCTAACTTCTAATGTTCAACCTGATACACTTAACTTTGGCATCATGTCACATGACCTTCTAATGTTCAAATTGATTCACTGTTAATTTTGGCATCATGTCATGGGACCTAACTTCTAACATTCAACCTCATTCACTGTTAATTTTGGCATCATGTCATGTGACCTAACTTCTAACATTCAAACTGATTCACTGTTAATTTTGGCATCATGTCATGTGACCTAACTTCTAACATTCAACCTCATTCACTGTTAATTTTGGCATCATGTCATGTGACCTAACTTCTAACATTCAACCTGATTCACTGTTAATTTTGGCATCATGTCATGTGACCTAACTTTTAACATTCAACCTCATTCACTGTTAATTTTGGCATCATGTCATGTGACCTAACTTCTAACATTCAACCTGATTCACTGTTAATTTTGGCATCATGTCATGTGACCTAACTTCTAACATTCAACCTGATTCACTGTTAACTTTGGCATCATGTCATGTGACCTAACGTCTAACATTCAACCTCATTCACTGTTAATTTTGGCATCATGTCATGTGACCTAACTTCTAACATTCAACCTGATTCACTGTTAACTTTGGCATCGTGTCATGTGACCTAACTTCTAACATTCAACCTCATTCACTGTTAATTTTGGCATCATGTCATGTGACCTAACTTCTAACATTCAACCTGATTCACTGTTAATTTTGGCATCATGTCATGTGATCTAACTTTTAACATTCAACCTGATTCACTGTTAAATTTGGCATCATGTCATGTGACCTAACTTCTAACATTCAACCTCATTCAATGTTAATTTTGGCATCATGTCATGTGACCTAACTTCTAACATTCAACCTGATTCACTGTTAATTTTGGCATCATGTCATGTGACCTAACTTTTAACATTCAACCTGATTCACTGTTAATTTTGGCATCATGTCATGTGACCTAACGTCTAACATTCAACCTCATTCACTGTTAATTTTGGCATCATGTCATGTGACCTAACTTCTAACATTCAACCTCATTCACTGTTAACTTTGGCATCGTGTCATGTGACCTAACTTCTAACATTCAACCTGATTCACTGTTAACTTTGGCATCGTGTCATGTGACCTAAGTTCTAACATTCAACCTCATTCACTGTTAATTTTGGCATCATGTCATGTGACCTAACTTCTAACATTCAACCTGATTCACTGTTAACTTTGGCATCATGTCATGTGACCTAACTTCTAACATTCAACCTCATTCACTGTTAATTCATTCACTGTTAACTTTGGCATCATGTCATGTGACCTAACTTCTAACATTCAACCTCATTCACTGTTAATTTTGGCATCATGTCATGTGACCTAACTTCTAACATTCAACCTCATTCAATGTTAATTTTGGCATCATGTCATGTGACCTAACTTCTAACATTCAACCTGATTCACTGTTAACTTTGGCATCATGTCATGTGACCTAACGTCTAACATTCAACCTCATTCACTGTTAATTTTGGCATCATGTCATGTGACCTAACTTCTAACATTCAACCTGATTCACTGTTAACTTTGGCATCATGTCAAGTATTTCAATGGCCTAAATTATTTCTAGCAGCTACCATGATAATCTTTGGTGCAAGTTTATTTTGACAGATTTGTCTGAAAAATTAGTGAAGTGTATTGACAATTAATATCATCTTCCTGTTCTTAATAATGGAATGACTGGCCATGCATAACTGTATTATGAGTATGTGAAATATTCATAAGGCAATGAAAACATTCCTCCAGGGGACTGACTGCCTTAAGCATGACATAGCTTTTAAACAGTGACAATTGCTGCAAATTTAGAATGAAAAATTATTGGATCAGAATAGACAAGTGACAGAATGTCTGTTTATCTGTTCAGTTCAATGAAACAAATACAAGAGAGGTTATTTCATGCCAAGGTAATTGGGGTACAGTGTTTTTCACAGAAATAACACCACAGTAGTCAACCTGGCCTGGCATGAATGTCAGCCTCTATACCTGTATCCCCAGTGCAATCCTTGGCTACAGCATGAGTTACATCAATGGTTTCTCCAAGTGATTCCTTCATTTTCGTTCCCCTTAAACATAATACAGCCAAGTCTTGTTACAATCACCAAATCTATTCCAAATATTTTGTTAGTCATGATCTGTCATTGTAAAGATTGAATTTGAGAGGTACTGTCCATGCCGTATCACTGTTCATCCATGTATCACTGTTCATCCATGTATCACTGTCCATGCCGTATCACTGTTCATCCATGTATCACTGTCCATGCCGTATCACTGTTCATCCAGAGATATCAATATATATTTTATATTCAGTATTAATAGAACTGTTTTTTAAATTTCAGACTTTCCAAAATAAAGTATTTACTTGCTGATCTGTGACATATTTAAGGTAAATTCCATTACATGTCAATACTCTTGTAAAAAAAACAAAGAAATTAAGTGTCTTCATTATTAGGAAATTATTAGGAAATTGATGCTGGATTTTAAAACTGAATCTGCAATTAAATACATCAATTTTTTAATCCAAATAGCTGTTCAACCAAATTCTGATTGTCGGCACCATGATCCAAGTTTGATCAAGAATCGGGGAACAATGGTTGAATTGGAAGCTTGGGGCAAGCTTTTTCAACACCCATGCAGGGTCAATTAAACTCGCATAAGCATAAGTGAGATATGACAATGATCTGTACAGGCATGCCTCTTACACCCAAATGGTCACCTGAGGCCCAATGGACTTTGGTTTGTTTTGTATTATTGGCCAGTATTATTGGTGGAGGAAGAACCCGGGAAAAGCCCCGAAAAGAACCACCGACCCACAAGAAGCTACTGTCAAACTTTCTCACATAACTACATTAGCTGAATCTTAGACTTGAACCCACGCAGACAGAGGTGAGATGGCAGTGATCCGTAACAGAAAGCGCTTTACTCTGCCACTCGGGGCCCCTATAGACTTTGGACTGAAAGCAACTGTGATTATATGAATTGTACACATACATGAATATACTGGATTATACAGTAATGCATATTTTGATTACTCCTGTAAAATAACTAGGCTTTACACTACAGCTTGGATTCTACAAACCTGTACACATACCAGACTGAACACTAAAGCATGGATTGTACACACATGTACACATACTAGAATGAACACTAAAGCATGTATTGTACACAACTGTACACATACAAAACTGAACACTAAAGCATGGATTGTACACAACTGTACACATATAAGACTGAACACTAAGTATGGATTGTACACAACTGTACGCATACTAGAATGAACACTAAATCATGTATTGTATACAACTGTACACATACTAGACTGAACACTAAAGCATGGATTATACACAACTGAACACTTAATGTATGGATTGTAAACAACTGTACACAGACTGAACACTAAAGTATGGATTGTACACACCTGTGCACACACTATACTGAGCATTAAAGCATCGATTGTACACAATTGCACACATACCAGACTGAAAACTAAACATGGATTTTACAAACCTGTAAACATACTAGACTGAACACTAAAGCATGGATTGTACACAACTGTACACATACTAGACTGAACACTAAAGCATGGATTGTACACAGCTGTAAATGTACTAGACAGTACACATCAGCAGGTGACTACTGGCCTGATCAGACATGGCTCACTCTATTGATGCATCTCTGGTTACTCTACCCCCAGCACCTTTGCTTTATATAGCCTTTCTGGAACTGATGTGCCCTTAAACACCAAAATACAAACTATCCTGCTCATTCCACTACTGATTTTAAGTGGACAGTCAAGCTGAAACAACTGAGCTACCATAACACTTTGCACACAGTTGGCTAGGTTTTAATGGCAGGCTATACCATGCACAGGAAATGGAAGCTAAATGCCTTTTCTGAGGTGTCCTGACATGGACAGGTATCAAACCCATGATCCTTGCATTTTGAGTCTGATGCCACACCTATAATGAGCTACCATGTTTCCCACTTTATATATTGACAAAGTACAAATCTCACTAGGTATAAATAAACTATACATCTCACTAGGTATAAATAAACTATACATCTCACTAGGTATAAATAAACTATACATCTCACTAGGTATAAATAAACTATACATCTCACTAGGTATAAATAAACTATACATCTCACTAGGTATAAGTAAACTATACATCTCACTAGGTATAAGTAAACTATACATCTCACTAGGTATAAATAAACTATACATCTCACTAGGTATAAATAAACTATACATCTCACTAGGTATAAATAAACTATACATCTCACTAGGTATAAATAAACTATACATCTCACTAGGTATAAATAAACTATACATCTCACTAGGTATAAATAAACTATACATCTCACTAGGTATAAATAAACTATACATCTCACTAGGTATAAATAAACTATACATCTCACTAGGTATAAGTAAACTATACATCTCACTAGGTATAAATAAACTATACATCTCACTAGGTATAAATAAACTATACATCTCACTAGGTATAAATAAACTATACATCTCACTAGGTATAAATAAACTATACATCTCACTAGGTATAAATAAACTATACATCTCACTAGGTATAAATAAACTATACATCTCAAAAGGTATAAACCGCTCCGGTGGCCTGGTGGTTAGAGCATCCACCCTGGAAATGGGAGGTCATGGGTTCGATCATCGGCAGAGTTATACCAAAGACTTACAAAAATGGCACTAACAGCTGCCTCGCTTGTTGCTCAGCATTAAGAGGTTAGTGTTATGACTGGTCAGCTTGGTGTCAGGATATTGTGACTGGGTGGGACATCATGCCACACGTCTGCGGCATGATGCCCCAGTGCTAGACATTGTAGTGATATCACTGAATTTTTTTTAAAGCTACATTAAAATTCCTAATCAAACAAACAAACAAACAAACACTAGGTAGAAAGAAAGTATAAATTTCCCTAGGTATACAAAATAAATCTCACTAGGTATACATAATAATAAATCTCAGGTTATACATCAAGTCTAATTTTAAGTATAAATAATGTATTTATTTCACAATGTATAAATCAAGTACAAGTCTCAATAGGTATAAATAAAGCAATTAGGTGGTGACCTGCAAATTATGGTTTGTAGTTCAGATCATTACAAATCACTAGTGGTTGATGTCTTCCAATAATTCTGGCATTATGTAGATAGTTCAGATCTCAGGGAATTAACAATCCTATATTACACAATACTGGGAAGTTGGCAAAAATCTTCATGTTAATAAAAAATGCTAATTTTTTCCCAGCTATTATTCATCCTGGCTAATAGAACCTAATGGATGACATGAATATAGCCCGACTAAATGCTACTGGGGTTTTTAAAATGTGGATCAAGGCTGAACAAGAAATCTAAGAAACTCAAAGCAGTCAAAGCTGGTTTAGAGCATGATGCTATGATCTGTTTGCATGGTGTATTTCCTTGTGACATGGTCTGTTTTCAAATGCAATGTGTGTTTGTTTGTGCCATGGTCTGTTTTTCAAATGCAATGTGTATTTCCTTGTGACATGGTCTGTTTTCAAATGCAATGTGTGTTTGTTTGTGTCATGGTCTGTTTTTCAAATGCAATGTGTATTTCCTTGTGACATGGTCTGTTTTCAAATGCAATGTGTGTTTGTTTGTGACATGGTCTGTTTTCAAATGCAATGTGTGTTTGTGCCATGGGTTGTTTCTCAAATGTAAAGTGTGTTTGTGCCACAGGCTGTTATTAGGGAAAAAAACGTGTTTGTGAAAAGAACTGTTTCAAACGCAATATGTGTTTGTGCCATGGTCTGTTTTTCAAATCCAATGTGTGTATTTCTCCCATAGTCTGTTTTCAAATGCAATGTGTGTTTGCTTGTGCCATGGTCTGTTTTCCGAGTGGCCAAGTGGTCTAAAGTGCTCTCCATTACGGATCACTGCCATCTCACCTCTGTCTGGGTGGGTTCGAGTCTCAGATTCAGCTAATGTGGTTATGTGAGAAAGCTTGCCAGCAGCTTCTCGTGGGTCAGTGGTTCTTTCCATGGAGTTTATCGGCTTCTTCCTCCACCATTATTACTGGCCACCATGTATAGCCTACAGTGTGCTGAAAAATGGCGTTAAACCCTACAACAACTTCTTTGTACCATGGTCTGTTTGAAAAGAATGTGTGTTTATTTGTGCCATGGTCTGTTTGAAAAGAATGTGCGTTTGTTTGTGCCATGGTCTGTTTGAAAAGAATGTGTGTTTGTTTGTGCCATGGTCTGTTTATAAAATGCAATAAGTTCTTTGTGCCATGGGCTGTTTTCAAATGCAAAGCGTGTTTGTGCTATGGGATATTTTCAAATGCTTCAAGTGTTTGTCTCTTACAATACATAGAAAGCATATAAACATGTATCCTGTCATTATGTCTCTTTGAAATAAATGAGAAGATTTTTTAAAGTTCACCAAATTTGCACTGATTGAAGATTTGACAATTTCACTATATTTGCAGTCACTGAAGATTAGACAAATATACCAAATTTGCACTGAATGAAGATTTGACAAATTCACTATATTTGCAGTCACTGAAGATTAGACAAATATACCAAATTTGCACTGAATGAATGAAGATTTGACAAATTCACCATATTTCTAGTCATTGAATATTTTAAAAATTCACCAAATTTGCACTGATTGATGATTTGACAAATTCACTATATTTGCAGTCACTGAAGATTAGACAAATATACCAAATTTGCACTGAATGAATGAAGATTTGACAAATTCACCATATTTCTAGTCATTGAATATTTTAAAAATTCACCAAATTTGCACTGATTGATGATTTGACAAATTCACTATATTTCTAGTTATTGAATATTACATAAATTCACCAAATTTTCACTGATTGATGACAAATTCACTATATTTATAGTTATTGAATATTACATAAATTCACCAAATTTTCACTGATTGATGACAAATTCACTATATTTATAGTCATTGAATATTTTAAAAATTCACAAAATTTGCACTGATTGAAGATTTTTAAAAATCACCAAATTTGCACTGATTGAAGATCACAAACTCATTACATCAAATACAGAGAATTAAATCAAGCGTACCAGTAAATCAAGAGTTTCAATGTAACATCATTATTGAGACCACACAGGTTTTGTGTACAGACATCAGACCATTCCACAAGATCTTCTGGTTTTTTACTAGTAAAAGACATTTCATAATTTCCTTACCAAATGTTATGGGTCCAGGTCTCTTTACAAACTGGAACCTATTCCAAGAGTCCTGGGTTAGATACCTGCCAAGGTCAGCTAAAGTCACTTGCCTCAGTGTCTTTGGGAAATGCACTTAATCACATTTTCTCAGCTTGTTGTAGCCAATAATGTGTTCAAAGTGCTAATGTCAACCAACCAGCTTGGTGGTGGTGGTGGTGGTGTTGTTGTTGTTAGTTTAATACCATTGCTGAGCACATGATTGGCTATACATGGCAGCATATTTGGTGAGGGCAAGCTTTCTCATATACCCATGAAGTCTGATATACTTGGGAAAAACTGATTATTGTTAGTGTAATTGAATATTTATTGCATTGAGAATACATATTAATCTATCATCACAAACACTACATTTAATGTATATTTTCTATTAACTTTCCAAACTTATTATAAGTAAAATCCCTAGTTTGTAGTTTTTTGTAATTTATATGCCTAGTTTTATCTTGCAATTTATATACCTAGCAAGTGACCATCATCTTGCAATAATGTTAATACATCCTACAAATATTTGCTGGAGTTCATGGAAAAGACTTGATCACACCCAGATATGAATGGCAACTGAATTTATCCCTATAAAACTATTGTACTCAGTTTTAGCATGGCAATTGAATTTATCCCTATAAAACTATTGTACTCAGTTTTAGCATGGCAATTGAATTTATCCCTATAAAACTATTGTACTCAGTTTTAGCATGGCAATTGAATTTATCCCTATAAAACTATTGTACTCAGTTTTAGCATGGCAACTGAATTTATCCCTATAAAAACAGCATACTGTTTTAATATGACAATTGAAATTGTAGTTTTAACATGGAATTTAACTTTATCCCTACAAAAATTTTACACAGTTTTAAACATGGCAACTGAACTGTATTCCTATAGTAAAAACTTTTACACTGTTTTAAACATACCAGCTGAACTGTATTCCTATAATAAAAAAGTCCACTGTCTTAAACATACCAACTGAACTGTATTCCTATAATAAAAAAGCCCACTGTTTTAAACATACCAACTGAACTGTACGGTATTCCTATAATAAAAAAAGCCCACTGTTTTAAACATGGCAACTGAACTATATTCCTATAATAAAAAAAGCCCACTGTTTTAAACATGGCAACTGAACTTTCCCATTCAATATACTAGTTTTACTAAAAAGGTCATTGCAGTGAAATTGATTTATGATTGTACCAATAATTTTGTGTTTTCAATACACATATTAATACTAAGAGTGGAGAAATGATACAAACTGATACATAATAAAATTTACATCTAATCTTCAATGTTCATGAAAATTTATTGTTTCCTTCATGCATATCAATATGTATTCTTCATGTGTATCAATATGTATTCTTCATGTGTATCAATATGTATTCTTCATGCGTATCAATATGTATTCTTCATGCGTATCAATATGTATTCTTCATGCATATCAATATGTATCCTTCATGCATATCAATATGTATTCTTCATGCGTATCAATATGTATTCTTCATGCGTATCAATATGTATTCTTCATGTGTATCAATATGTATTCTTCATGTGTATCAATATGTATTCTTCATGTGTATCAATATTTATTCTTCATGTGTATCAATATTTATTCTTCATGTGTATCAATATTTACTCTTCAATGTGTATCAATATGTATTCTTCATGTGTATCAATATGTATTCTTCATGTGTATCAATATGTATTCTTCATGTGTATCAATATGTATTCTTCATGTGTATCAATATGTATTCTTCATGTGTATCAATATTTATTCTTCATGTGTATCAATATGTATTCTTCATGTGTATCAATATTTATTCTTCATGTGTATAAATATGTATTCTTCATGTGTATCAATATGTATCCTTCATGCATATCAATATGTATTCTTCATGTGTATCAATATGTATTCTTCATGTGTATCAATATGTATCCTTCATGCATATCAATATGTATTCTTCATGTGTATCAATATGTATTCTTCATGTGTATCAATATGTATTCTTCATGTCTATCAATATGTATTCTTCATGCATATCAATATGTATTCTTCATGTGTATCAATATGTATTCTTCTGTACACTGTCTTATGTGGTCTATTCACATTAAACACATTTCAAAAAAGGTTAATTCTTATCTTTGGCTACTGAGGAAAATCAAAACATACATTCCTCTTCAGTATAGGGTCATCTTTTATAAAAGTTATATTCAGGCATATCTGGACTACTGTATCATAATTTGGGGTAATACCTCTAATTCAAACATAACAACACTTATAAGGCTCCAAAAGTGGGCTTGCCATTTAATTCTAGATCAATGTATAGATAATTTTCAGGATGCAATGAATAATATAAAGATTTTAACAATACATGAAAGAATATTTCTTAGAAAAGCCAAATTGATGTATAAAGTATCCAGAAAATCCATTCCTGTCTATCTAAGCAATATCTTTCACGAAAGAGATGCTGATGGTACTCCAAATTTAAGGTCCATAAGAAGAAAAAATTACATTATACCAAGGCCAAAGAAGGAATTGTTTAAAAAAAAGTTTTCAATATACATGTACTGGTCCAGTAATATGGAACAATATTCCCAGCAACATAAGGCAGGCTCCCAGCATTTCTTCGTTTCATAATCAATGTATTAAATGGATGAAATCTTTAGAAAATTGAACAGTGCTAGTACCAAAAAAAAAAAAAAAAAAAAATACTGCCTGCTTGTTTGTATTTTTCAATCATTTTCAAAGCTGAATGTTTCAACGCAGAATGATATTTTATGTTTCTTATATGTTTGTGTTTTTACAGATGCCTGTGCATGTGTTCCAGGCTTGATAATTTGAAATTTAAAATTCCTTAATTATTTAGCGTTGAGCCAGACTATTCACATCATGTTGTATGTATTGTATATATTGTACATAACAGATAGAAGGCCTCAAGGTAGATTAGTTCTGTAACTAATTGAGTTACCTTCTCTAAATAAAGTCTTTATTATTATTATTATTATTATTATTATTATTATTATTATTTATTATGTCTATCAATATGTATTTTTCATGTGTATCAATATTTATTCTTCATGTGTATCAATATGTATTCTTCATGTGTATCAATATGTATTCTTCATGCATATCAATATGTATTCTTCATGTGTATCAATATTTATTCTTCAATGTGTATCAATATGTATTCTTCATGCGTATCAATATGTATTCTTCATGCATATCAATATGTAATCTTCATGCGTATCGATATGTATCCTTCATGCATATCAATATGTAATCTTCATGCGTATCGATATTTATTCTTCATGCGTATCAATATGTATTCTTCATGCATATCAATATGTAATCTTCATGCGTATCGATATTTATTCTTCATGCGTATCAATATTTATTCTTCATGCGTAACAATATGTATTCTTTATGTCTATCAATATGTATTCTTCATGTGTATCAATATGTACTTTTCATGTGTATCAATATTTATTCTTCATGTGTATCAATATGTATTCTTCCTGTGTATCAATATGTATTCTTCATGTCTATCAATATGTATTCTTCATGTGTATCAATATGTATTCTTCATGTGTATCAATATGTATTCTTCATGTGTATCAATATGTATTCTTCATGCATATCAATATGTATTCTTCATGTGTACCAATATGTATTCTTCATGTGTATCAATATGTATTCTTCATGTGTATCAATATGTATTCTTCCTGTGTATCAATATTTATTCTTCATGTGTATCAATATGTATTCTTCATGTGTATCAATATGTATTCTTCATGTGTATCAATATGTATTCTTCATGTGTATCAGTGATTATGATTATGCATATCAATATTTATTATTATGCATATCAATATTTATTTTTAAGTATATCAATATTTACTGTTTGTTTGTTTGATTGATTAGGATTTTTAACCTAGCTTTAACAATTTTTCTGCCATATCGCTACAAATGTAGTACTCCAAATATTGAACCATGGTCTTGAGTTGGAGTGTAGTACTCCAAATATTGACCCATGGTCTTGACATGGAATGTAGTACTCCAAATATTGACCCATGGTCTTGACATGGAATGTGTGTAGTACTCCAAATATTGACCCATGGTTTTGACTTGGAATGTAGTACTCCAAATATTGACCCAGGTTCTTGACTTGGAATGTAGCACTCCAAATTTGGTTCACCACACACACTCTCTAGTGACAATATGTAAACACCTAATTTCAACTACAGGTTTTATTTCAAGCAAGTTCAAAAGTAAAAGAATAGAAAGAAATATCTGACTTGGCGCATGACTATAACCTTGAAGATATTAACTCCCATTGTGGTTTGCTACGCACAATCTAACTGTGCTATACAAGTCAAATTGGTTTCATTCACATCTCAAACGGCTCAGACAAGAGAGGAAAAGATGAGAGGAAACTGTGAAAGAAAACTTAAAATGTTGTAACCTTGGCCCTGAACATGTGGTAAGAAAACAATATACCTCAGTTTTAAAGTTATAGAATAAGAAGAAAAGAGTGATAGAAAACTTACATTATCCCTGACTTTGACCTTGATGAAAGGACCCTCTAATGTACTATAAGAAATGCCTGACTTTGACCTTGATGAAAGGACATTTGAATGTACAATAACACATGCCTGACTTTGACCTTCAAGAAAGGATTGCCCAATGTACTTATGAGACATGGCCGACATTGACCTTCAAGAAAGGATTGCCCAGTGTACTTATGAGACATACCTTCTAATGATATGGAGATAAAAGAAGTTTCTCTTATTTATATCATATAACGTTTGAAAACTATTTTACATATTTCCTTATCTGCTTTATTTTTTTCTTGAATAGATTATACATGCTTTTCTAATATGTTATTTTACAGAATGTTCCAAGTGGCCAAGTGGTCTAAAGCACTCCATTACAGATCACTGCCATCTTACTTCTCTCCGAGTGGATTCAAGTCTCAGATACAGCCAATGTGGGTATGTAAGAAAGCTTGCCAGTAGCTTCTCGTGGGTTATTGGTTCATTCCAGGGGGTGGGGGGTGTCCCAGGTTCTTTCTCCACCATTAATACTGGCCGCCATGTATAGCCTATTATGTGCTGAAAAATGGCGCTAAGCACTACAACTACTACTACAGAATGTTAACATCGTTATGTTTTATACATATCTTGTATATACATATATACATTTTTTTATTTATCATCCTAAATGTCAGTACAATTAATGTTTACAGTTATCTAACTTTACATTTACTTGGTACAATATGCTTAAACACTAAAACAGATTTTGAAGACTAAGAATGGAAAGGAAAGCTTGAGAGAAAACGTAAAGACTGACATGTTACTGTGACCTTGAAGAACGTACCCACCATAATGATTTATAAGCACACAATTTACCCATAATCACAAATGTCTTTCACATTACAACCCAGAAGCAAAAGTGACAGAGATATATAGATGGATAGAAACACATTAATTTTTTTTTTCATGAAAAGGCTGGAGGCTAAATTCCATGAATATCAAGCAACACTTATGACAGATCCTGTCCTTCAAATCCATCAGCTGTAACCTTGACCTTCAACAACTTGGCAGCCAAATCTGATAATTTCTAAAGATGCACACAGCTGACAAAAGAAAAAAAAAAACCAGTGCCAACAAAATACAATTCACTGAAAGAATAAAGACAGACAATGACTGATGATAACTTGTAAACTGCAATTCATCATCTGTTAATTCAAGACTGGTAAGATGAGGTTTGTATAACATGAAAACCTATCCAAAACTTGTAGAAAAGTGCTGCATTACCAAAGATGATGCCATCACTGTTGCCAGTGGTGGAAGAGTGACCACTATGTCTCACTTTTCCACAAAAGTGCCGGGCTAGGCAAAACAAATGACATATCTGAATTGCTTGATTGACATGTATTGGATACATACTTTGTCATCCATAAACATTCACTACAAATCTTACCAGGACTAAAATCCATAAATTATGAAAAACTCAAATTCTATTAAAATTATAGTTGAAAACAAAAATGGTGTTGAATTAGGATCTAAAGATTTAAAATTCCTGCTAGTTTTAAATTTGGTACAGCAACCTTCTCCATTTCTAATTTTAATGAAAATAAATCCAATAATAAGGCTGAAAAAAAGAAATACCAGGAAGAAAACATATTTATTTGATGTCTCTTAATGTGTTCCATAATTATATGGTTAGTTTTTCTACTTCTACCAAATTGTATGCAAGCGTGGAGGAATGGTAAAAAGTTCAAAGTCATTCTGACATTTATTTTGAATGATGTGTTGTCATTATACAGAGGATTATAAAAGTAAAAAAAACTTATATTAACAGTTTTTTTAACTATATTTAACCAAATTCTCGTGATGTATTTTGGTACGTGGAGGTTTGACCACAGGTGCTTTGACCATAGGTGGTTTGACCATAGGTGGTTTGTCCACAGCGGCGGTTTGATCATAGGTGGTTTGACCACAGGGGGTTTGACCATAATATGAAAAGACTATGATTAGTTGTTGGAGCATTAGATGTAAGTATATTTGGGGATTAAAGTGAGGGATTAAAAGTTGTGTAAAGCATATCTTCAGGGATTATAAGTTGCGGCATTTAATTCACTAAAATTTGTATAGTTGAAGGATTATAAGTTGCGTAATGTATATCTTAACGTTATCAAGGGATTATATTTGCATGCTATTGCACATCTGTCATTTAGTTAACCATAACACTGTTATTCCATTAACTATAATATTTGCATGACATTAATGTTTTGATTTGATTTTATCATTTATATGCGGTATGTATTTTGTAAGACTGAGTGTAATTTTCTAGTAGATCTACAGCCTTAATTTGTGAAACGTTGGACTTGTTGCCTAATTTGTGTTCATTTTCTGTTTAATAATAAATCGAGTAGGCCTGGCACCAGCCTTTACGTGGACCTAAAACAAACTGTTATTGACTTTTATTTATTACATGTTAATTACTAATTAGCATTCACTTATTGGCAACTGAAAGGAAACTTGTCACATAAAATTTCATTAATTGAACCACAATTTTAAACTCTAAATAGCAGTTTATTGTTATTATAAAAACCACATGTGGACAAACCACCTATGGACAAAACCCCGGTGGTCAAACCTCCGCTGTGGACAAACCACCTATGGTCAAACCACCTATGGTCAAAGCACCTGTGGTCAAAGCACCTAGAACCGATGCAATAAATAAACAAATACTGGAAGATCATCAAAAGATTTTGCTATATTTTTTTAAAAAAAAGAGGATGAATTCTTCCTATCTGACATTTTAGTCTGTACTACATGAGACAGCTCATGTACTACATGTTGACATTTGAATGTGTATAAAAGGGTAGCTCATGTACTAAATGTTGACATTTCATTCTGCATAAAGGACAGCTCATGCACTAAATTGACATTGCATTCTGCATAAAGGACAGCTCTTGCACTAAAATGTTGACATTTCAGTCTATATATAGGACAGCTCATGCACTAAATAATGACATTTCAGTCTGTATATAGGACAGCTCTTGCACTAAATGTTGACATTTCAATATATATGCAAGACAGCTCATGCACTAAAACCTTGACATTTCAGGTGGTATATAGGACAGCTCATGAACTAAATGTTGACATTCCAGTCTATTTATAGGACAGCTCCAGCACTAACACTTGACATGTCAATCTGTACCACACAGGACAGCTTGCAGTAAATTTTGACATTTCAGTCTGTATAGAGGACAATACCTGCACTTATACTTGCCATGTCAATCTGTACCATATGAGACAGCTCATTACCAAACCATTAACATCCATATAACCTGACATAAACATGCTATTTGACTTGAAGAATGTATTAAGAAATTACAAATTTATCACAGTAATATTTCAGTAAAACTTTAACTATGACTACAGAAATGTATAAAGCAAGTCATTGTTACCTTCTTTCCCAAAAGGTAATTGTTTTCTTAATAAAATCCTTACACGTTTTATTTCATGATTACATGCATAAGGATTAAACACCACTGCTCCTAAAACCACCACAAAACCACTGATATCAAGACATCATTGCTGGTAACAACACTTCCAGCAAGATTATCTATAGGTCTTTCCATAGAACAGCAAAGATATCAAGCTCTTTTCTCAGTATTTTTCTTACAGCCAAACCCTTATGCTGTTTTATTAGGCACACTCTAATATTGTTTATTAAGCCAACCCCAATGGTTTTTTTTAGGCCAACCCTAATGTTGTTTTACAAGTCCAACCCAAGTGTTGCTTTATACAGCCAAACCATGTGTTGTTTTATAAGGCCAACCCTAATGTTGTTTTATAAGGCCAACCCAAGTGTTGCTTTATAAGGCTAAATCCAGTGGGGTTTTGTTGTATATAAAGCCAAACCTGCTGTTGTTTTATAAGGCCAACCCTAATGTTGTTTTATATATAGGCCAAACAAGTGTTGATTTATGCAGCCAAATCCAGGTTTTCTTTTTTAATATAATGTCAAACCTAGTGCTGCTTTATAAGACCATAATGATATTTCACAAATCTAAAATGGAGTGATGCTGTTTGTCTAAACCTGATGTTGTTTGGCCAAACCTAATGTTGTTTTATACAGTAAACCCAGTGTTGTTTGATAAGGCCAAAACCCAGTGTTGTTTGATAAGATCAAAACCCAGTGATGTTCCAGGAGGCCTAAACCCAGTCATGTTCGAGGAGGCCAAAACCCAGTGTTGTTCAATGTGGCCAAAACCCAGTGTTGTTTGATAAGGCCAAAACCCAGTGTTGTTCAATGTGGCCAAAACCCAGTATTGTTTGATAAGGCCAAAACCCAGTGTTGTTCAATGTGGCCAAAACCCAGTGTTATTTGATAACGCCAAAACCCAGTGATGTTCGAGGAGGCCAAAACCCAGTGTTGTTTGATAAGGCCAAAACTAATTGTTGTTTGACAAGGCCAAAACCCAGTGATGTTTGAGGTCAAAACCCAATATTTCTTTTTAAGAATAGCCTATCTACAATGTCCATTTAAATCCACTACCAGTTTGCGACAACTCATCCAAAATGTCCATTGAAATCCACTATTAGTTTGAGATGACCCATCAACAATGCCCATGTAAATCCATTACCAATTCAATATACAGCCATTGGTAATGCCAATTTTATTTATTCCATTCAATGAAATGCTCATATAACCAGTCCACAGGCAATGGTCAGTGGGAAACAATAAGAATGGGATTTTCAAATTAGCTACATCCTTGGGTTAAACACTTGGCATCTGGCTAGGCTAACTGTCATGATGATGTTTCAATATCATTAAAATGTTTAATTGTCATGATACAATGCTTCAATATCATTACAATGTTTAATTGGCATGATACAATGTTTGAATATCATTACAATGTTTAATTCTCATGATTCAATGTTTCAAAATCATTACAAAGTTTAATTGTCATGATTATGTTTCAATATCATTAAAATGTTTGTCATGATGATGTTTCAATATCATTAAAATGTTTAAATGTCATGATACGATGTTTTGATATCAATAAAATGTTTCACTGTCATGATACGATGTTTTGATATCAATAAAATGTTTCACTGTCATGATATGATGTTTTGATATCAATAAAATGTTTCACTGTCATGATACGATGTTTTGATATCAATAAAATGTTTCACTGTCATGATATGATGTTTTGATATCAATAAAATGTTTCACTGTCATGATTTGCTGTTTCGATATCATTAAAATGTTTAATTGTCATGATACAATGTTCAATATCACTACAATGTTTAACTGTCATGATACAATGTTTCAATATCATTACAATGTTTAATTGTCATGATACAATGTTCCAATATCATTACAATGTTTAATTGTCATGATACAATGGTTAAACATCATTAAAATATTTGAATACCATGATCAATGATCAGTTCTCCATGACATTACTAGTGAATGGTACAACAGCTGATTGTCCAGGGTTATGTAGTCAGGTATAGACATCAGTAGATGTGACAAACTCCAAAATGTGCTGAATAAACTGTCATGAACTTTAACCCCACAAACAAAAAGGTCACTGAACATTAAACCCACAAATAAAAAGATCACTCCTTGCTTAAAGAAATCAAACATTTTATGAGCTATGTGGAAAGGAGATTGTGATTGTGACATGACATTTTTTTCCAATATCATCAAGTGGTAAGATCCAGTGGCAATCAAGTCTGGTGCCATTATGAAGTTTGCAGTTCACATTGTTTACAGAAACTCTTGTCCAACGTTCCCTCTAAGCTGTACGCATGCACGCAGCTGCTCAGACATCCCTGTGCAGCTGAATTGTCAATCGAACATTAAAGTTTGCGTGTCTCCGTAATGCTTGCACAATGAAGCAAGCATTGCGTGCACATCTACCATTCGCTTAGAGGGAACATTGTTCTTGTCCCTTGTTTGTATCACAATAACCTTCAATAACCTTGATCTTTGGCCTTCTGACCCTAAACTCATTATGTTTCTAACCATCCTTATGAATGAACCACTCACAAGCTTTACCTATGGTCTGTGAGCTAGTACCAATGTTTTGTACAGAAACAAAAACTGTAGACAGTCAGATAAACCAATAAACAGATGTTAACATTGTATGTTCTGTCTTCTAGTAAACACACAGCAGATAGATTCAACTCACAAGTTCAAATGTGAAGATTCTTTTTAAATAGATTTTATCATGTTTAAGGTATATTATGAAACTTTCAGAATAAATTTTCTTTGGCATACATTGCCGTATTTACATGGCTTTAAAACTTGACAGTTGTACAACTATAATACCTGCCACTGTTTGGGTCATAAGGTACATAGAATCACACAAGACCTCTTTCACATGCAACAGATTAAAAGACAAGTTCATTATGTGCCACATTTGGTATACGGAAACCAAAGAGACCTCTTCTTGGTACCATAGTGCAACAGACTGTAAGATATGTTGTTGTATGGCTCCTGAGGTTCATAGAAACCCAAGAGACCTCTTGGTGCTGTACAGCAAGAGACTTTGAGGTTTATGACTCATGAGGTTTATGACTCATGAGGTTTATGGACAAAGCAGACTCCTTGAATCTGTCTGGCAACAAAGAATGACAAGAATGTGAGCTGACAATCACAATGAGATTATTGCACTTGCAAGTTGTAGATCCTGTACTGAATCCATATTAAATCTGAGAGAATCATACTACAAACTTGTATTTTGTATGGAAAGGAGTTTTTCACCTGCCATGTCTAATGAAAGCCAGCTTGGCATCATTTCTCTTCACAAATCCTGGTTTCAAATCAAGCAAAACTTGCCAAGTCAGCAAAAAATTACTTGAATCCAAAAATCTTGCATTTTGTTCTGTATAAATAAAACAAATTCTTAATGAGTTGGACATGTAAATAAAAAGTAGTAAATATGCCATACAATGAAATCCATTTCTCACTTGATAAGTTGGACATGTGAAAACAATATAGTGCATATATCATACAATGAAACCAGCCTGTCACTTGATAAGTTGGACATGTACAAATTCATGTCTATTGATTGTATAATGAAAACCAGTCTGTCAGATAAATATCATGCACAGATTGTATAATGAAAACCAGTCTGTCAGATAAATATCATGCACAGATTGTATAATAAGAAACCAGTCTGTCAGATAAATATCATGCACAGATTGTATAATGAAAACCAGGTCTGTCATTGCAGATAAATATCATGCACAGATATTATAATGAAAAATAGGTCTGTTACTGCAGATAAATATCATGCATAGATTGTATAATGAAAACCAGTCTGTCAGATAAATATCAATACATAAATTGTATAATGAAAACCAAGTATGAAAGATAAATATCAATACAAAGAGTGTATAATAAAAACCATCTCAGATAAATATCAATACATAGATTGTATAATGAAAACCATGTCAGATAAATATCAATACATAGATTATTTAATAAAAACCATGTCAGATAATATCAATACATAGAGTGTATAATGAAAACCAGGATGTCAGATAAATACCATTCATATATTGTATAATGTAAACCAGGATGTTAGATTAATATAAATACACCAATGACAACAAGTTCAAACATCTCTTAACGCAAAGGTAGTCACACATGCAGCCTATATTGCCTAGAATTAAAAAATGCTATGACAAGACAAGATAAATTACATATGCCCCTGAAAATTTTTACTTCTTAAATTTCTTGACATAATAAATTAAATACCAATTTGAAGCTGTTATCTATGTACAAATACTTGGATCTTAAATTCTCTAAATGAAAAACTATCCTTTTTACTTCAAGTTTACGAAAGTAGTTCTTTGCATCACAATACAAAAAAAAATATTCTTTTC
This sequence comes from Unio pictorum, assembly GCA_030141615.1. NCBI lineage: Eukaryota > Metazoa > Mollusca > Bivalvia > Unionida > Unionidae > Unio > Unio pictorum. The sequence goes on from JARLTB010000048.1 coordinate 18,628,450, forward strand.
ATCTCACAATATTATTTAAGTACTTGATTTCCCCCACATTGACTTACTCCAGAAAAAAATTAAAATACCATGTTTTTTTGGGAGTAATTCAACTTAGTTTTAGTCCATAAATCAGCTGTAAAATAAAATAATATACTTTGAATGCTACAACAGTCCTAAGATAAAGCATCAAAAAAGTTAGAACATGTATAAATGAGGTACATGTTTTAAGAACATAATCTGGTATTTAGCTTGTTAGAACATGTATAAATGTGGTATTATGTGTTTATGAACATAATCTGGTATTTAGCTTGTTAGAGCATGTATAAATGTGGTATTATGTTTAAGAACATAATCTGGTATTTAGCTTGGTATTATGTCTTTTAAGAATAAAACTTAAGTGTTGAATGATTTAGATCATGTATAAATGTGGTACTATGTGTTTCAAGAGCAAGACAGAGTCCTGAATAAGTTAGGGAATGTATAAACATTACATAATGGGCAGATGAAATGGTTAATTACCAATATACATCTCTCCAAAAAGGAACAAGAAACCACGACTAGAAGGGTCCAGGTTTGAATCCCACCAACCAAATGCTGATGTGTAAAGTAATTTACTTTACTCCAATGCTTTGGCTTAATATAGTCTTGAATGTGTTGGCATGCTGTTAAACACTAATCAATTACTCAATCCAATCATAACTAAAAATCATACATAATTACCCTTAATTAAGTCAATGCATATTGTGTGATAATCAGAACTTAAGTCATTGACATTCTTGACTTGACCTTGACCTTGGAATATTCTGAGTGATCTATCATAATTTAAACATTTCCAGACATCCCCAACACATTACCATATGACCTCAAATATAAGGACAACAAACAAAATAGGTTTGTTTCTGGTCTGCTGACTATCCATGATTGCAGACCCTAGTACACTTTTCCCACATGGTAGAAAAAAGAATCCAGAAATCATTTGTTTACCTAACTTAACTGGTTTTGCCCTGTACTTTCAAGATCTCATAAGAACACATGTAAGATGTGTGAGTTATCTGCAGCAATGTGTCCTTGACCACTGGGGCACCTTGGGCTCTACACTGACATAAATATTTAAAAATAACCAGCTCTTCCTCAACATTTAATGATAATGGTTGGTAAATATTGATGCCATCACCACTATAATGCATGACCCTGAAACAAAAGATGACACTGTCTCTGATACAAGTCTTAGGATAAAAGTTCCTGGTTCAACAGTGTGTCTTACGATGAGTCTCTGACACAACTCTGTACCTTAGTATAACATATTCCCTGATATAACATTGTGACTCAGTATAACATATTTACTGATCCAGCACTGTGTCCTAATATAACACATTCCTTGATACAACACTGCGACTCAGTATAACATATTCCCTGATACAACACTGTCCTAGTATTGCACATTCCCTGATACAACAGTGTGACAGTATACCATATTCACTGATAGAAAAGTGCCTTAGTATAAAACACTTTCCCTAATACAATAAATGTGACTCAGTATAACATATTCCCTGATACAACACTGTGCCTTAGTATAACACTTTCCATGATTCAGTATAACATATTACCTGATACAACACCCAGTATAAGACAGTCTTGTATGTATCACTGTTTTGGGGTAACAAAAACCTGCTACAAAAATGTATATTAGTACATAACAAATTCTCTGATACACTACAGTATCTCTGGATATTACAGTCCCTTCTACAATACCGTGACTACAGTCCCTGATATAACACTGCTACAATCATAGAATGCATTATACTGGTTGACTTATATTTTCAGTGTGATATGACCCAGGAATGTGACATGGTACACTCATATGGCTCCTCAAACATGCGTATATCAAGAGATCACTATATATAGTGATTGTAACATTTTAGCATTTGACTTGAATACAACAGGAACCAAGTATTTAGTGTACCAAGTATGCCTTACATTTATTTTCTTTTAATCACTGTACATTGGCAAGTGTAGGTGTAATGGTTACTGTACCTTGGCAAGTGTAGGTGTAATGGTTACTGCACATTGGTAAGTGTATAATGGTTCAATAATATTAAGCGCTAACATTTTTATAACTCCTTATATACTATTTTCTTAATATCTTAAACAAAGGAACATCCTTTCCAAACAATACTCCCCTCCCTTCATTTCTCCATTCATGGCTGATACTTTATTCTCAATGCAAGCCCAACAGCATTCTGAAGCTGTGAGAAAATTCCACAGAAAACTCTCATGTACTTTAAACAGCAGCAGCAGCAGTTTGTGAGAAGACAGAAAAGATAGACAAACAAGCAAGGAAGTATACACAGATGCAAACCTACCTGTGACTTGACTTTGGTGGTTGGGATGAGATCAGGTTTGTTCTGGGGAAAGAATGATGGGTGGGGGATCAAAGAAGCCTGGGTATATCTGCCTCTAACCAATGCCATGTTAGATGTATGTAATACACGTTAGTCTAGTGGGACACACAAGGAGAGCTAGCACTAGATTGGGTTGACCCCCAACACTACTATTCATGCAGCCAATAGGTTCAGCTATCTACAAACTGTATATATATATATATATTTATATATATACTTATATCTGTATATGTATCTGTAGTACCTATACAACATGTGCTGTACTACTCCTTGTAGTACATACATGAAAGCAATACAGAGCAGACTTTGGTTTTTAATGCACATAAAGGATTGGCATTACACAAAATTCAAAGCAAAACAAGTTCAATTATAATAAGGCTACACATATATTGTCCCTTAAGAGTACAAAACATCCAATGAAAAAAGCTGTACAAGTGCAGTTACAAAAAGGCTCAATGAAATAATTATACACATGTAGGGTCTTTTAGGGTAAGAAAGTTCATTGAAAAAAAAGATGCAGTCCCTTCAGGTACAAAAAGTTCAAAAAAACAAGGGTACAAAAGTGAGGTCCCTTAGGGTATGAAAAGTTCAATGAAACATGGCTGCACACAAGAGCTGATTGGGTAGCTTGGAATAATTTGTTGTAAACACAGTATGTAATACATGTACATAAAACTGACTAAATGAATGAAAATAATTTGTTATTCACTAAACAGCATTACACTAATCCTTACTTTAGCTAAGTACTATTGTTTTACAAATATAGCAAGAGTAATGCACAGAAACATTGATAAAAATAAATTACTTATGGTACATGTATATACATGCAATACACATACGGTGAAATTTGTTTGCAAAATAATTATAGATCTAACTCTGCTCATGCATACACTAAATTATTTGGACTATTTCTACACTTTTGGAGTGTGTTTTTCTAGTCATCAAATGTTGGTCTTTAGAGCACATCAACACATGAATAATTATACTGAGCTAAGTCAGATGGAACAAAGTTTCTCATCCAGAAACATGCCATGGCAGCCAACACAGACTGGTTTATAAGCAAGATATGTCATGACAGCCAACACAGACTGCAACAAAATATAATCTGAAATTTTGTGAAAAATGAGGGAAAGAAATTTGATTATAAGGGATATTAAGACTACTAATTTCCAACTATCTCTTGACCACAATCCTTTTATTTCCACTACACCCACTTACCTGCTGTGAGTAAATTAGCAGATAATTTACTGTACTTAGATATTTTACTACAGGTATGCAATCTAGGCCAGAAGTTAAAATGATTAGATCAGTGTTACTTTACACTATACCTACATGGACTGTTGAGCACTGAGAAGTTTCTCAATTAATAATGATAAACTGAGATATCCTATTATACTACAATACACCAGCAAAGCATTGTCTTAAAATTGCAACAAAATATTTCAGTTAAAAAGTAGGTTTGTTTACATGCTTTGAATAAACATGGTCCTATTCTTACAACCTTGGAATGTACAAACTGTGTGAAATTCAATGCTAAATCACAGGACTGTGACTGAAGATCAGCTTTGCTTAGAAATCATTCTTTCATATGTTGTAGTAACTTTGGAAAAAAAGAAATTCAATTCTACTGCACACTATTGAAATTGTGAGAATGCAAACGTATTGGGTCACAAGACAAAATATCAGCTGATATCTATTTCAAAAAGGTTTAAGATAATGTATTACTTAAAATCTGATAATCAAACGGTATGCAACATATACAATTCTCTTTTTAAACAAATAACAGAATTAAGTTATGTTATCATAGTAAAAGTTACTCACATGTGACCAAATAAGGAAAAGGCTGCATGATTTCTGCATATTTTGCTGCATGGAATGACTTGCAACTGAAACACTTTTTCTGATTTATCTTTATCATTGAGGATTTCAATAAAAGACAGCAGATAGCTATTTATTACTTGATATTTGTTCAGGAATCCACTTCATTAAATTCATTAAGAAACAAATAAATTGTAACACTTTTAGCATATACATTCATTCAAGTCATACAACCTATATTTAATCATAAGTATTGCAGTCCATATAAAGTTGTTTCAGAAGGGTTTAATGCCATTTTTCAGCACAAGATAGGCTATACATTGCAGCCAGTATTAATGGTGAAGGAAGAACCTGGAAAAAAAACCAGGCCAATCATGGTTCCCCATATAAAGTTATACATGTTTAAGTAAGTCTTACTTACAGCCTTTATATAGTCATATACGTCTTACAGTCTGTATAAAATCATGTCTTACAGCCCATATGCAATCTTACAATTCTTATAGCCCATACACAATCATACAATTCTTATAGCCCATACACAATCATACAATTCTTATAGCCCATACACAATCATAAAATTCTTATAGCCCATATACAATCACACAAGTCTTATAGGCCATATACAATCATACAATTCTTATAGCCCATATACAATCATACAAGTCTTATAGCCCATACACAATCATACAATTCTTATAGCCCATACACAATCATACAATTCTTATAGCCCATATACAATCATACAAGTCTTATAGCCCATATACAATCATACAATTCTTATAGCCCATAAACAATCATACAATTCTTATAGTCCATAAACAATCATACAATTCTTATAGCCCAAAAACAATCATACAAGTATGTCTTACAGCCCATATACAATCATAGACGTATGTCTTACAGCCCATAAACAATCATACAAGTATGTCTTACAGTCCATATACAGTCATATAAGTATGTCTTCCAGTCCATATACAATCATACAATTATGTCTTTCTTAAAATAATGTGAATATATTTGACCTTGCTTTGACAATGACCTTTGACAACTACTACTAACGTTATATCTAAATTAAACCATCCAATGTTATATCCAAATTAAAACATCCAATGTTATATTAAATTAAACCATCCAATGTTATATCCAAATTAAAACATCCAATGTTATATTAAATTAAACCATCCAATGTTATATCCAAATTAAAACATCCAATGTTGTATCTAAATTAAACCATCTAATGTTATATCTAAATTAAACCATCCAATGTTATATCCAAATTAAAACATCCAATGTTTAGTGATGGGAATCGGTCAGAAATTTATAATCGATAATCTGTTCCCCTTAACCAACTGATCATCGATTATAATCAGTTACTAAGAGCAAATTTTAATTTTTTTTAAACAGTTATATTATGATCAAGAGTTCAATATGTTTATAAATGTACAGGAGTAATCTCTTTTAATGACATGTATACTTTAACCTGACAATAATATTACATTGTGTGTTATTTTTGTTCTACAACTTTGTTAAATGAATGAAACTTTTTATGGCTGATCAGTCATATGTAACTGAAATACTGCTACAATCCTCCGAAATTCTTTCGCTCATATGTGATGTGTCTATAATATAAAGTAAAGGACATGTTTTTCTTGTTTGTCATTGTTTATAAATACTACAAAAGATGTTGCAATTTAACTAAAACAAATCGACAAAATGTGTTTAAATTTATTAACTCAACAATTTAACAACTTGACCATGTAATTATGACTATATGTTAGTAATTATTAATCTTAAGGTTTCATATTTGTAATTGTTAACGGAATTAATAAATTTCAGATCAACTTTAGTGGCTGCGAGTTTTACTAACCTTTGTGCTTTGCATACACCTAAAAAGTAGTCTCCCTTTAAACACAATTGATTATGGAGTTCACAATTGATTATCTTATTGGTTTGCTCAACCAACTGATGATCAATTATAATTGATAATCGGAACAACACTACCAATGTTATATATAAATTAAAACATCCGATGTTATATCTAAATTAAAACATCCAATGTAATGTTATATCTAAATTAAAACATCCCTTGTATAAGTTATACAGCATGCACTAGCAGCACTGAGAAGTATTTAGGATGTTGACCTTCATACAAGGTAGATCAAGATGAAATGTAGCTGACCTGAATGATGCATGCTTGAGTACAGTTTTATGTTAATATCTCCTATAACTTGAAAGTGACAAAGCACACAGAAAAACAATTTACGATAATGTCGAGATGATGGACCAACTTTTTTTTAAATGCAAAGCAATGTCTGTGGTAAAGATTAATGAAAAGATATACAAGTTTTTATCCACTGAATATAAATAAACCATGCCTGGCAATTAGGACAAATGAATGAATTTTGACTGTCCAAATAAAGCTATCTTTGTTTTATAAGCATTTTGAAAACAAATTGGATAGCACTGCTGTAAAACAGTTACAAAATATGAATGTGAAGTCTGGCTACCAAGTGATTTGAAACCCATCACAGTACTGTGAAGTCACTACTTTTGTTGGATACCAATATTTTTACATTTTGGAATACAACAAACCATAAATTTCAACACCAAACATACAATGTTTCTAGTGTGGGACACATCCACTATTCTTGAATTTATGTACTGACAAAATCTATTTTCATGCAAAACCATGAAAATGTATTTACATGAAAATAAATGAATTCACAGTACCTTCTTCCAAACTTTCCAATAAGTGATATGTTATCCAACAATTGTGACATGCTATCCAATATCTTTGTGACATGTGAGTGGTTAACTATGTGACATGTGAATGGTAAACTATGTAGTTAACTGTAACATGTTATACTAAACATGTCTGATATGTTACAAACAATGGTTGCCATCATTTATAAACTGCCACATTCCTGACCTGACCCAGCTGACAAATGATTGCTTTACACTTGTACTTCCAATAATGATATTTTATCTGAAATCTGTGTGACGTGTAAACTAGTGACCAATGGCTAGCTATATGAAGATCAATCCATCAACAAACCTGGACATTTGAGTTTTTCTGATGTACCAACACCTGGGAAGTTCTTACAACATTTCAAACTACCAGACATTAATTTCATTACATTTTTAGTGTCAACTGAAGATTTTTGCTTCATTGCAGGTTAATGAGTCAAATGAGGCCTAAAATACAGTGGAACCTGTCTTGAAAGACCACCCCTTCTGCCAAAAGATAATGGTCTCTCAAGACAGGTTGTCTCTCATAACAGGTCAAAACACTATATAATGAATAAATCTGTGCATCGAGATTCTGGTATCCTAAAACAGGTGGTATCCCATAGCAGTGGTCTCTCAAGACAGGATTTGGGGCTCCGAATGGCTGAGTGGTCTAAAGCGCTGTCCGTTACAAATCACTGCCATCTCACCTCTGCGTGTGTTGGAGTCTAAGATTCGGCAAATGTAGTTATGTGAGAAAGCTTGCCAGTAGCTTCTCGTGGGTCGATGGTTCTTTCCCGGGGCTTGTCCGGGTTCTTCCTCCACCATTAATACTGGCCGCCATGTATAGCCTATATTGTGCTAAATAATGGTGTTAAACCATAAAAAAAAAATTTAAAAAAATAAAAAAAATAAAAAAAATCAAGACAGGTTTTACTGTATATTAATTTATTTTTTTTCTGTGTGCTTTTATGTATGTAGAGGAAAAGAAGTTTCTTTTCTTTCTTTGGAGGGGGGGGGGGCTAATTTTAATAATAGAATACTTACCTGTTACTATTGCACAACTTACCTTTTCTAGGATGTGTATTACCCTTAATCATATGATGAGAATAGATACTCCAATATGGTGGCATAAGAAAAGATCAACCTTGCCTCAGTAGCCAAGGTGCAGTAGTTATCACCTTTGTCCAAGAATGTAGACTGACCACTAATGGGATGTTAGTGCAGATTGGGTGCAGGAAGTGTGGTAAATGTAATATGTAATTATGAACTCTTATAACATGGTCAATTGTAATTTCTGGAGGTCAAACTATAGAAAAATGAATTCTTATAACATGGTCAATGGTAATTTCTATCCTGAAAAGTTGTGCAATAGTAATAGGGTATGTACTACTGATATTAATACACCTGTCATTTTGGGGCTGACACTTGTAAGGTACGACCCAATTCCAAACACGCACATCAATAGTGTAATATAATCATGATATTTTAATGGTATTGCAAGGCAAACATTAAGATATCAATAGTGTAATATAATCATGATATTTTAATGGTATTGCTAGGCAAAATTTAAGATATCAATAGTGTAATATAATCATGATATTTTAATTGTATTGCAAGACAAACATTAAGATTATCAATAGTGTAATATAACATGATATTTTAATGGTATTGCTAGGCAAACATTAAGATATCAATAGTGTAATATAATCATGATATTTTAATGGTATTGCAAGGCAAACATTAAGATATCAATAGTGTAATATAACATGATATTTTAATGGTATTGCAAGGCAAACATTAAGATATCAATAGTGTAATATAATCATGATATTTTAATGGTATTGCTAGGCAAAATTTAAGATATCAATAGTGTAATATAATCATATTTTAATTGTATTGCAAGACAAACATTAAGATATCAATAGTGTAATATAATCATATTTTAATGGCATTGCTAGACAAACATTAAGATATCAATAGTGTAATATAACATGATATTTTAATGGTATTGCAAGGCAAACATTAAGATATCAATAGTGTAATATAACATGATATTTTAATGGTATTGCTAGGCAAAATTTTAGATAACTGCAAATATATGTACACAAGTTAGAGACTGAGACAGAATGTTATGGGTCAAACTGAATATGCAAATTCTGTTCTGAAAGAACTGAAGATTGTTTTTCTTCTCACAGCATATCATCTTTACAACATTTTATAACATCAGCAATGTTCCATCTAGACTATGTCCTTGTACCAATGATCCTTGTTTTCATCTTTGGCACAAGTTCCTTCCATGGTGCCTGCAGATGGTTAAATATGATTTGAGACAGAACTGAACACATATCAAGTCTAATGAATAGTGTACAGTCTTTGCCAAAGAAGTAGAATATGGTTAATTTCATTCACTAACAGATGTCCTATTGATTTGAATTAGTTTGGACACCAAGCCTGATTACTAATAGAAAATATATAGGTCAAAAGATGAAATCTCCCGTAGGTCCAAATTATCTTGCAGAGAGGAAAAATATCTTAATTCTAATGTCCAAAAAAAATTATGGGGGTAATGGTTACTCAAGCTCAATACAAACAAGAGATGCTGATGATTATTATAGGCACTTCAGTCCTGGAATTATTAATATCTGCAATAAATACCTTTCCAGCATTAGGCCTGTTGTTTACCTTGTATAAGTTATTTGTCGAGTGATTCTTTGGCACAGTTTGCTAGTATTTAATAACTGTGAGCTGAACAGTGGATATAGTTATTTTATTAGACATTGAAATTGTAAATTACTATGCTGTAAGCAGGCTGTACAATGAGGGATTCAAAGTAAGTCATGCTGTAATCTAAATCTACCATGACTGAGTCAAAGGAAGTAATACTGTAATCTGAATCTACCACGAAAGGAAGTAATACTGTAATCTGAATCTACCACGAAAGGAAGTAATACTGTAATATTACGACTGCAGAGACAAACTTAGTGACCTAATCATGTCTTGTATCTTATATGTTTTCAATATGTTTTTATGTTTTCAATTTTTCTTTGTTTTTGTCATTTGTTGTTCTGTAGTGTAGTCATATCATTATTGATGGTGTAAAGCACTTAGAGCTTCGAAAGATTAGGCGATATACAAAGTCCTCATTATTATTATTATTACTATTATTATTATTATTATTATTATTAATATGAATCTACAGCAGAGTCAAAGGAAGTAATACTGCAATCTGAATCTACAATAGCTGATTCAAATGATTTAAAGCTATGGTTTGAATCTACAATAGCTGATTGAAAGGAAGTAATACTGCAATCTGAATCTACAATAGCTGATTCAAATGATTTAAAGCTATGGTCTGAATCTACAATAGCTGATTCAAATGATTTAAAGATGTGGTCTGAATCTACAATAGCTGATTCAAATGATTTAAAGATGTGGCCTGAATCAACAATAGCAGATTGAAAGGAAGTAATACTGCAATCTGAATCTACAATAGCTGATTCAAATGATTTAAAGATGTGGTCTGAATCTACAATAGCTGATTCAAATGATTTAAAGCTATGGTCTGAATCTACAATAACTGATTCAAATGATTTAAAGATGTGGTCTAAATCTACAATAGCTGATTCAAATGATTTAAAGATGTGGTCTGAATCTACAATAGCTGATTCAAATGATTTAAAGATGTGGTCTGAATCAACAATAGCAGATTGAAAGGAAGTAATACTGCAATCTGAATCTACAATAGCTGATTCAAATGATTTAAAGCTATGGTCTGAATCTACAATAGCTGATTCAAATGATTTAAAGATGTGGTCTAAATCTACAATAGCTGATTCAAATGATTTAAAGATGTGGTCTGAATCTACAATAGCTGATTCAAATGATTTAAAGATGTGGTCTGAATCAACAATAGCAGATTGAAAGGAAGTAATACTGCAATCTGAATCTACAATAGCTGATTCAAATGATTTAAAGATGTGGTCTGAATCTACAATAGCTGATTCAAATGATTTAAAGCTATGGTCTGAATCTACAATAGCTGATTCAAATGATTTAAAGATGTGGTCTAAATCTACAATAGCTGATTCAAATGATTTAAATATGTGGTCTGAATCAACAATAGCTGATTGAAAGGAAGTAATACTGCAATCTGAATCTACAATAGCTGATTCAAATGATTTAAAGATGTGGTCTGAATCTACAATAGCTGATTCAAATGATTTAAAGATGTGGTCTGAATCTACAATAGCTGATTCAAATGATTTAAAGATGTGGTCTGAATCTACAATAGCTGATTCAAATGATTTAAAGATGTGGCCTGAATCAACAATAGCAGATTGAAAGGAAGTAATACTGCAATCTGAATCTACAATAGCTGATTCAAATGATTTAAAGATGTGGTCTGAATCTACAATAGCTGATTCAAATGATTTAAAGCTATGGTCTGAATCTACAATAGCTGATTCAAATGATTTAAAGATGTGGTCTAAATCTACAATAGCTGATTCAAATGATTTAAAGATGTGGTCTGAATCAACAATAGCTGATTGAAAGGAAGTAATACTGCAATCTGAATCTACAATAGCTGATTCAAATGATTTAAAGATGTGGTCTGAATCTACAATAGCTGATTCAAATGATTTAAAGATGTGGTCTGAATCTACAATAGCTGATTCAAATGATTTAAAGATGTGGTCTGAATCTACAATAGCTGATTCAAATGATTTAAAGATGTGGTCTGAATCAACAATAGCAGATTGAAAGAAAGTAATACTGCAATCTGAATCTACAATAGCTGATTCAAATGATTTAAAGATGTGGTCTGAATCTACAATAGCTGATTCAAATGATTTAAAGATGTGGTCTGAATCAACAATAGCAGATTGAAAGGAAGTAATACTGTAATCTGAATCTACAATAGCTGATTCAAATGGATTAAAAATGTGGTCTGAATCTACAATAGCTGATTCAAATGGATTAAAGATGTGGTCTGAATCTACAATAGCTGATTCAAATGGATTAAAGATGTGGTCTGAATCTACAATAGCTGATTCAAATGATTTAAAGATGTGGTCTGAATCTACAATAGCTGATTGAAAGGAAGTAATACTGCAATCTGAATCAACCATGACTGATTCAAGGCTGTAATCTGAGTATACAATGATTCAAATCATGAATGCTGTAATCTGAATATACAATGCCTGTTTCAAAGCATGTAATGCTGTAATCTGAATATACAATGCCTGATTCAAAGGATTTAAAGATGTGGTCTGAATCTACAATAGCTGATTCAAATGATTTAAAGATGTGGTCTGAATGTACAATACCTGATTCAAATGATTTAAAGATGTGGTCTGAATCTACAATGGTGGATTCAAAGCTGCTTCACTTGGCTCTTAGCATTAAGAGGTTAGTGTTAGGACTGGTCGACCTAGTGTCAGGATAATGTGGGTGGGACACCATGCCACATGTCTACAGCACAATACCCCAGCACTAGACATCACTACAAACTGACACTGCAGACATCTATCAATATGACATAACAATTGTCAAAACTAGGTTATAAATCCAGATCACACACACACACATACTGTAGCTTAATATAAAAATGGTAAACATTTCTGAATACAAAGGAGATTTAATGAAGATATGAAGGCAAGGTTAAACAAGATAATAAACAAAGATCACACATTTAGCAGATTCCTGTATTGTGTGGACTGCATTGTACTTCAATGGATACACGTTTCTGAACTTTTCAAATAATTATGCATATAAATGTATTAGGATATATCTTCATATTTGTTTAATTAGCTTCATTAACATGCTTGAATGGTTCTCTCATGTATATATATCTGATTGACTTGTTTCATTGACAAGAGAGTAAAAATACTTTTTAATTAATTGTAAAAATATGCATTAATTAGACATGTTTAAATAAATTAACTAATTTGACAAGTTTTAATTGGTTTTGTCAAGATGATATTACCCTCATTTATTTGTATTCTTTTAGGGTGGTAATATTACATTTCCTAAGGATGATAATTTTCTATGGGTGATAATATTATATTTTCTATGGATGATAATTTTCTATGGGTGATAATATTATATTTTCTATGGATGATAATTTTCTATGGGTGATAATATTATATTTTCTATGGATGATAATTTTCTATGGGTGATAATATTATATTTTCTATGGATGATAATTTTCTATGTGTGGTTATATTCCATTTTCTAAGGGTAGTAATGTTCCATTTTCTATGGGTGATAATATTATATTTTCTATGGATGATAATTTTCTATGGGTGGTTATATTCCATTTTCTAAGGGTAGTAATGTTCCATTTTCTATGGGTGATAATATTATATTTTCTATGGATGATAATTTTCTATGGGTGGTTATATTCCATTTTCTAAGGGTAGTAATGTTCCATTTTCTATGGGTGATAATATTATATTTTCTATGGATGATAATTTTCTATGGGTGGTTATATTCCATTTTCTAAGGGTAGTAATGTTCCATTTTCTATGGGTGATAATATTATATTTTCTATGGGTGGTAATGTTCCATTTATTTTGTTGATAGTGTTTCATTTTCTATGGGGGATACTATTCCAATTTCTAAGGGTGGTAATGTTCGATGTTTTGTGCTCAAAGATGATAATGAAATGCTGCATTAGAAATAGAGGTTTCTTCATGGTTTCATCAAGCCAGATACTCAATAAAAAATGCTTATGAAGATATTTAACATTTATGTAGTATCTTGTCAAAATCTTCATATCTACGGTACTATGTTTTCTAAATTCCTTTCTTTCTGGCATCTGAATTTCATTCAAATAAAATTACAAAATTTTCCTTGTTTTTATTTCCCAATTCCTATCCATTCATTCAGTTCATATTAAACAGTGCTTTTCCAAGATATGTACACAGTCATACAAATCTACTGCCAGTAATAAACCTCCAAAGTTAAAAAAGTGATGGGGGGAGACCAAATGCATCATGCAAAACACAGTTATAATGACCAGCAATATCCTCTTCAAGATTAACTAACCCCAGGATCTCAAAACTGATTACTAACTTCCTGTCCATGGGCTTGAAAAAAAGCTCATCCTATAAAGGCAAAGATAGGTAAAGATATAGCATTAGGGCTATCAATTATAACATCAATGCCATGGGATCTAGATGTCCATGGTGTGTAAAGTTATTAATGTAAATTCCTTCCAAGTTAGAGGGGCACCTGTGTGATAGCTGAGGAGAAAGATAATCAACATTGAGATAATATTCCCTGATACAACCATGCCATGCAATAAGATGATGGAGTGCTAATTTTACATCTCTCCCCCTCACCACCACCTTAGATAAGCACACATCTTCTGTTACTACATTTCAATAAACAAACATGCTTCCTCTTGTACATGAGTGTAAATATATCTCTCTTGTACATGAGTGTAAATATATCTCTCCTGCAATTTCTATATTTAGTTTCACCTTGTTCATTGTGCCAGGTCTTAAAATGGAGTACAATGTTTGTAATCAGAGACAGTAATCAGATGGATTACAATGTTTGTAATCTATATTAAATAAGTCAGTAATCTGATGGATTACAATGTTTGTAATCTCCATTATCCAAATCAGTAATCTGATGGATTACAATGTTTGTAATATCATTTATCCAAGTCAGTAATCTGATGGATTACAATGTTTGTAATCTCCATTATACAAATCAGTAATCTGATGGATTACAATGTTTGTAATCTCATTTATCCAAATCAGTTATCTGATGGATTACAATGTTTTGTAATCTCTATTTATCCAAGTCAGTAATCTGATGGATTACAATGTTTGTAATCTCAATTATCCAATCAGTAATCTGATGGATTACAATGTTTGTAATCTCTATTATCAGAGACAGTAATCTGATGGATTACATATGCATTTCAAAGAAGGTGGTATTTATAGGAAAGTACATATTATGACCAGATGTCCTTTATATGAAGAAATCTTTAATATGCAGGTTCACACTTAGGTAAATATGTCTGCTATGGAAGTTTGTACTAAACTTCAGGTTAAGGACCAAAAACCTGATTGGTCTTTTTCTATTAATATCAATTTACTTGCACCATAAACAACAACTAGTGTATGTGGTGATGTACTGAAAGTTTCCAGCAGTGTTCCTCATTTGTTGCAACTGCTGAAGCTGGTCCTGACCCTCCAACATGGTTTATGTTCCATACAACATCTCTGTACTTTTTCAATGTACCATGTATCAATGCTATCAATATGTACCATGTATCAATGCTAAATTCTTCTATTATCTTCCAATGTACCATGTATCAATGCTATCAATATGTACCATGTATCAATGCTAAATTCTTCTATTATCTTCCAATGTACCATGTATCAATGCTATCAATATGTACCATGTATCAATGCTAAATTCTTCTATTATCTTCCAATGTACCATGTATCAATGCTAAATTCTTCTATTATCTTCCAATGTACCATGTATCAATGCTAAATTCTTCTATTATCTTCCAATATCTCGTATATCATTGCTACATTCTTATATTGCCTACCCATATCTCATATATCAATGCTAAATTCCTATAATACCTTCCAATATCTCATATATCATTGATAATTCTTATAATGCCTTCCAATGTCCCATATGTGATTGTTAAATTCTTATATTACCTTCCGATATCTCATATATCATTGCTAAATTCTTCTATTGCCTTCCAATGTGCCATATGTGATTGATAAATTCCTCTATTATCTTCCCATATCTCATATCATTGCTAAATTCTTAAATTGCCTTCCAATGTCCCATATGTGATTGTTAAATTCCTCTATTATCTTCCTGTATCTCTTATATCATTGCTAAATTCTTCTATTGCCTTCCAATGTCCCACATAGTAAGTAAAGTTCCTCTATTATCTTCCAATGCCACCTACAGGAGGGTGCTAAAGATAGTATGTGCTTCTGATAACACCCAGGTGTAAGGTGAAGTTTTCTGCATTTGCAACATGCACAATGGAGAACACTGTATTACATGCATAGCTGAAATATTTGTATATATTGTACTTGAGGAAACTGTACATGATCTAAGCATAGCTAGCCAAGAGGGCAGCTACCATGTTCTAGAACCTTTAATTTCCTTTATTTTGGTGTATGAATGATGGGTGTAATATGGTATATATAGAGTAGGCAGCTTGGTTTTACTCAAGATGTGCACCTTTCCCAAAACTGCTTGCTTCACTTGGACATTTTCACTTTCTGGACGTTAGATGTAAATTGAAAAAGCAAGAGTCAGTAAATTATTTTTTTTACACATTATATATATATTTGAAAATTCATACATATCACTTTCAGAGGCTGGTATTGTCCAGTTAGGCAAAATTAATTTTCCCAATTTTAATAGGTGCTAAATATAGTGTAATTTTAGACTAATTTAGGCTGATTTTTAGCACACATTTCTATAAGTATAATATCCAAAGAAATGTCACCCACATTACATCTAAGTAGCATCGAGATCTGCTAAAATTCCCTCCACAATGCATGTTGCAAATAAATTCACCTTACCTATGTCAATCTCTCAAAAGTACATCACACAGAGTGGCTCCATCACATTTCAGTGTTCAATACATCACTGCTAAAGTTCTCTATAACATTGTGTTGTTTTTCATATCATTGCTAAAGTTCCTATTTATCACTGCTAAAGTTCCTAGATATCACTGCTAAAGTTCCTCTTTAGCATTTCATTGTCCTATACATCATTGCTAAAACTCCTCTACTACATTTCAGTGTCCTATACATCATTGCTAAAGTTTCTATTACATTTCAATGTCCTATATATCATTGCTAAAGTTCCTCTTTAGCATTTTAGTGTCCTATATATCATTGCTAAAGTTTCTCTATTACATTTCAATGTCCTATATATCATTGCTAAAGTTTCTCTATTACATTTCAATGTCCTATATATCATTGATAAAGTTCCTCTATTATATTTCAGTGTCCTATATATCATTGCTAAAGTTCCTCTATTATATTTCAGTGTCCTATATATCATTACTAAAGTTTCTCTATTACATTTCAATGTCCTATATATCATTGCTAAAGTTTCTCTATTACATTTCAATGTCTTATATATCATTGCTAAAGTTCCTTTATTACATTTCAATGTCCTATATATCATTGCTAAAGTTCCTCTATTACATTTCAATGTCCTATATATCATTGCTAAAGTTCCTCTATTACATTTCAATGTCCTATATATCATTGCTAAAGTTCCTCTTTAGAATTTCAGTGTCCTATATATCATTGCTAAAGTTTCTATATTACATTTCAGTGTCCTATATATCATTGCTAAAGTTTCTCTATTACATTTCAATGTCCTATATATCATTGCTAAAGTTTCTCTATTACATTTCAATGTCCTATATATCATTGCTAAAGTTCCTTTATTACATTTCAATGTCCTATATATCATTGCTAAAGTTCCTTTATTACATTTCAATGTCCTATATATCATTGCTAAAATTCCTCTATTACATTTCAATGTCCTATATATCATTGCTAAAGTTTCTCTATTACATTTCAATGTCCTATATATCATTGCTAAAGTTTCTCTATTACATTTCAATGTACTATATATCATTGCTAAAGTTTCTCTATTACATTTCAATGTACTATATATCATTGCTAAAGTTTCTCTATTACATTTCAATGTCCTATATATCATTGATAAAGTTTCTATATTACATTTCAATGTCCTATATATCATTGCTAAAGTTTCTCTATTACATTTCAATGTCCTATATATCATTGATAAAGTTCCTCTTTAGAATTTAAGTGTCCTATATATCATTGCTAAAGTTCCTCTATTACATTTCAATGTCCTATATACCAAAGCTAAAGCTCCTCTATTACATTTCAGTGTCCTATATATCATTGCTAAAGTTTCTCTATTATATTTCAATGTCCTATATATCATTGCTAAAGTTTCTCTATTACATTTCAATGTCTTATATATCATTGCTAAAGTTCCTTTATTACATTTCAATGTCCTATATATCATTGCTAAAGTTCCTCTATTACATTTCAATGTCCTATATATCATTGCTAAAGTTCCTCTATTACATTTCAATGTCCTATATATCATTGCTAAAGTTCCTCTATTACATTTCAGTGTCCTATATATCATTGCTAAAGTTTCTCTATTACATTTCAACGTCCTATATATCATTGCTAAAGTTCCTCTATTACATTTCAACATCCTATATATAATTGCTAAAGTTCCTCTATTTCATTGCAATGTCCTATATATCATTGCTAAAGTTTCTCTATTACATTTCAGTGTCCTATATATCATTGCTAAAGTTCCTCTATTTCATTGCAATGTCCTATATATCATTGCTAAAGCTCCACTATTATAGTCATCAAAGATGACCAGTGCCTTGTCTATTACTATTGAGCCATCAAAGATGACCAGTGCCTTGATTGTATTACTACCGAGTCATCAAGATGACCAGTGACTTGGTTGTATTACCATTAAGTCATTAAGATGACCAGTGCCTTGTTTGTATTACCACTAAGTCATCAAAGATGACCAGTACCTTGTTTGTATTGCCACTAAGTCATCAAATATGACCAGTGCCTTGATTGTGTTGCTTTTAAATCATCAAAGATGACCAGTACCTTGTTTGTATTACCACTAAGTCATCAAAGATGACCACCAGTACCTTGTTTGTATTACCACTAAGTCATCAAAGATGACCAGTACCTTGTTTGTATTGCCACTAAGTCATCAAATATGACCAGTGCCTTGATTGTGTTGCTATTAAGTCATCAAAGATGACCAGTACCTTGTTTGTATTACCACTAAGTCATCAAATATGACCAGTGCCTTGACTGTGTTGCTATTAAGTCATCAAAGATGACCAGTACAATGTTTGTATTACCACTAAGTCATCAAAGATGACCAGTACCTTGTTTGTATTACCACTAAGTCATCAAATATGACCAGTGCCTTGACTGTGTTGCTATTAAGTCATCAAAGATGACCAGTACAATGTTTGTATTACCATTAAGTCATCAAATATGACCAGTGCCTTGATTGTATTACCACTAAGTCATAAAAGATGACAGTACCTTGTTTGTATTACTAGTCATCACAGATGACCAGTGACTCAATTTTATTATTATTGAGTAATCAAAGATGACCAGTGCATTATTTGTATTACTACTGAGTCATCAAAGATGACTAGTGCCTTGTTTGTATTACTACTGAGTCATCAAAGATGACTAGTGCCTTGTTTGTATTACTATTGAGTCATCAATGATGACCAGTGCATCGTTTGTATTACTACTGAGTCATCAAAGATGACCAGTGAATTGTTTGTATTACTATTGAGTCATCAAAGATGACCAGTGCATTGTTTGTATTACTATTGAGTCATCAAAGATGACCAGTGCATTGTTTGTATTACATGAATATAAATTACAATTTATTTAGTTATATTATTGCTATGGGGAGATGTCATTGAAGTATTACTATAAAGTGTTATGTCATTGAATTATTACTATAAAGTGTTGTCATTGAAGTATTACTATAAAGTGTTATGTCATTGAAGTATTACTATAAAGTGTTATGTCATTGAAGTATTACTATAAAGTGTTATGTCATTGAAGTATTACTATAAAGTGTTATGTCATTGAAGTATTACTATAAAGTGTTATGTCATTGAAGTATTACTATAAAGTGTTATGTCATTGAAGTATTACTATAAAGTGTTATGTCATTGAAGTATTACTATAAAGTGTTATGTCATTGAAGTATTACTATAAAGTGTTATGTCATTGAAGTATTACTATAAAGTGTTATGTCATTGAAGTATTACTATAAAGTGTTATGTCATTGAAGTATTACTATAAAGTGTTATGTCATTGAAGTATTACTATAAAGTGTTATGTCATTGAAGTATTACTATAAAGTGTTATGTCATTGAAGTATTATTATAAAGTGTTATGTCATTGAAGTATTACTATAAAGTGTTATGTGTTTGTTTCAGTGAAATAGTTCCTCATATTTTTATCATTTCATTTTTGCAAATAAAGAAAACAGCATCTGCAAAGCGTACAATTTTCAATGTTCATTAATAGTGTAACCTGAACTTTTACTTGAGAAACAGTTTTGCAGATTTAGTTTTATAAGTAATGTTTGTGCTCACTAAAAGATGTGATTTAATATAGATAGTGGATTTACAGTTTTGTTTTCATGCTAGTTGCATGGTTTCAAATAGTGGAATTACATGGTTCTGTTTTCACAGTAATTGCATGGTTTAAAATAAATAGTGGATTTACATGGTTTTGTTTACTAGGTAATTGCATGGTTTAAAATAAATAGTGGATTTACATGGTTTTGTTTTCAAGGTAATTGCATGGTTTAAAATAAATAGTGGATTTACATGGTTTTGTTTTCATGCGAGTTGCATGGTTTAAAATAAATAGTGGATTTACATGGTTTATTTTTCATGGTAAATGCATGGTTAAAAAAGGAATGTCACACATACATATAGCAGTAATTACTGAAAGTACGTCCACAGTTTCTTTGATATATTCCACCTTGAATCGAATGAAACAATGTCTGCAGTGAGGCAGTTTATAGTGATCTCTAGCATTGGGGCATCATGCTGCAGACATGTAGCATGATGTCCCACTCAGTCACATTATCCTGACACCAGGTCGACCAGTCCTAACACTAACCTCTTAATGCTGAGCGCCAAGCGAGGCAGCTGTTAGTGCCATTTCTGTACGTCTTTGGTATGACTCGGCCAGGAATCAAACCCACAGCATCCCACTTCTGCAGCAGATGCTCTAACCAATTGGCACCGAAGCAGTTCCATCCATCTGTTTACTCAGTCGTCCAATTATTCATCTGATCACTTATCTATTCCTATTCATCCATACATCTATTTACTCATCAGTCTTTCCATCTGTTCATTAACTGCTACTTGGAAATTTAAAAAGATTAAGTTATATTGTAGCTATGGTAACCATTTACAAAAGGAGTGTCAGACTTTGTCCCTTGGCAGGTGTCAAATGTCACATATACCAATGATGATAAAAAAACCATCATAAACACTGGAAAATGAATATAAAATATAGAGTAAAGCTTAATTTACTGAACATCTCCAAATAAAGGACACATATTTATTGAATGTAACATTTGTAACTATTCCTCCTTTGTTTCATTGAAGAATTTACTTTGATGTAAAAGACATTAGCTCATAAACGGCATATGATGCAATTTTAGTCCACAGATTATCTTTTATTATTATTTATTAATATTACTGCATAGCAAAACCAGTCTAGAAAGATCACTGCCATGAAAAAATGCCTGTCTTGAAAAATCATTGCTATGAAAGACCACCTGTCTTTAAAGGCCAATGCCATGAAAGACCACTTGTCTTGAAAGATCACTGTCATGAAAAACCACTTGAGAGACCATGTTTTGGTGGCAGGTGTTCTCCCAGAACAGGTCAGTCTTAAAAAAATGCCATGAAATACTACTTAAGAGACCATATTTTGTTGGCAGGTGTTCTTTCAAAACAGGTCACAGTGTTAAACAAATGTCTTAACAAAATGATAAATGGTAAATGTATAATTTTTGAAAAAATGTTTAATTTTCCTAAAAGTCAAATCAAACAGCACTTGGTAAGCAAAGATCACTTGTTATCGTATGAAAACCATATTCATCTTTTGGATACATCCACTTTTGAGGCACTTTTGAATTCATATCTAACTCTATCCAAATATTTTATCTATCGGACCTTACTGTGCACTGATCTATTGTGTCATATGGCATTTTTCATACTGCTATAAACAAAATCAGGTCTGTAAAGAGTAAAAAAAGTTGTACGGATTGAATGGAACGGAAGAAAAAAAAGTTGTACGGATTGAATGGGACGAAAAAAAAAAGTTGTACGGATTGAATGGGATGGAAAAATTAAAGAACATTATATAACTGATTATGAAAGATTACTGTTAGAAAGTAGAGTATGAAATATTCACAAAGTGTTAAAACTTACAGAGTATGAAATATTACTGAAATTAGAGTATGATATATTTACCAAGTGTTACAAAATACAGAGTATGAAATATTACTGAAATTAGACTATGATATATTTACCAAGTGTTACAAAATACAGAGTATGAAATATTACTGAAATTAGAGTATGATATATTTACCAAGTGTTACAAAATACAGAGTATGAAATATTACTGAAATTAGAGTATGATATATTTACCAAGTGTTACAAAATACAGAGTATGAAATATTACTGAAATTAGAGTATGATATATTTACCAAGTTTTACAAAATACAGAGTATGAAATATTACTGAAATTAGAGTATGATATATTTACCAAGTGTTACAAAATACAGAGTATGAAATATTACTGAAATTAGAGTATGATATATTTACCAAGTTTTACAAAATACAGAGTATGAAATATTACTGAAATTAGAGTATGATATATTTACCAAGTGTTAAAAATTACAGAGTATGAAATATTACTGAAATTAGAGTATGATATATTTACCAAGTTTTACAAAATACAGAGTATGAAATATTACTGAAATTAGAGTATGATATATTTACCAAGTGTTACAAAATACAGAGTATGAAATATTACTGAAATTAGAGTATGATATATTTACCAAGTGTTAAAAATTACAGAGTATGAAATATTACTGAAATTAGAGTATGATATATTTACCAAGTGTTACAAAATACAGAGTATGAAATATTACTGAAATTAGAGTATGATATATTTACCAAGTTTTACAAAATACAGAGTATGAAATATTACTGAAATTAGAGTATGATATATTTACCAAGTTTTACAAAATACAGAGTATAACAAGTTTTAGTATGAACAATTACAGAGAATAAAATATTTTTGCTAAACCAATTCTGTATCTAACATGTGGTGTACACTTCATGTTCATAAACTAAACGTTTTCACTACTGATAAAAGTTCTAGTGAACAATTCATCTTTCTAATGAATTATCACTAAACAGTCAAGTGTTTCAAATTTGAATTACAATGCAATGTTGGAGAAAAATTCCAGAGATCATAAATTGTTTAGAATTCCAAAGCCTTTGCTGCACACCCATCCCTTTTAAATGCATCTCTTCCTTTACTAATGATGTGTAACAAAACTCCCCATAAACCAGGTGGCTCATCTCTTTTATCTGGCTATCTGTCAGTTATTAAGGGTCATTTAAAGGTGACCTCAGGTCAACCTTGATGTAACACCCAGCAGTTTGGATGTAAATGGGACATGACCTAAAAGAATCTGATTTTTCCCTGAGCAGGGAAGGGACTTTTAAGGTTAGACTTTAGCCTCAAAAACAGGGTCAATATTAATGCTTCTTTTAGGACCCTGGGCAAGAACTGTTACAAGACTTGCCTATAAAAAAGTAAGTAGATACAGATCTAGTACACATAGCATGTTCTTACCAAAATGTAAGTATCAAGTGGGCTGATGTCACTTGGCAGTTGACAGGTCACTAATCTGATGATTCAACACAAATCACTGTATTTTTTTTTAGTGGGTGTGGAATAATAAAAATTATTGTACTAAATGTTCTGAGACCCAACCACTGACTTGTAAATGGAGTTAATTCTTTTTCCTTTCTACATTTCATAAAGATCAATCTGAAGACCATTGAGGACAAAAAATATTTACTATTATTGGATATCTTGTATTTAATTTCCCACTAGCGAAACAGCACATGAATGCTTGCTGCGAGGTTGTGTTATTTGGTGCAGACCTGGGGGTTCCTAAGTTTTAGCAGCATGAGGCTAAAAACTGCTGTAAAACATGTTTTTCAAAGCTGAAAAAAAATCTCTAACTCTAATGAATGCAAACAAATGTAGCTTGCATGTCAATCTAATTTCTAAAAAAATGAATTTATCTGATTTTAAAAAAAAATACATATTAAGTTCCATGGAAAATGAATTAGTGGGCCAATCCCTAACCGCTACATTGACTATTGATATTTTGTATCATTTAAGTTCTTTCCTAAACTATATCTCACCGTTAAATGGACAAGACAACCTCCTCCTTTAGATCATTCCCTGTCCCTGTCCTCCTCCCTTAGATCACTCCCTGTCCCTGAGGATCAGACCTAACCCCAAAGATTTATAAGTTAGTTTAGATACACAATGAGAAACTACACTTACAAAGTAGAGTTCACCTAGAAAAAAATGGTAAAAATGAAAAAAAGAACTTAAGGTTTCACAAATCAAATCCAAAATAAATCCAAGAATTAAAAAAAAGAAGTCTTATTATTAAAAGTCCTAAATGAATCTGAATTTTGAGTCCTGATCAAATCCAAAACGGAAGATGATGATGTAGGTTGTAACCTGTGAAGTGCTGCAGTGTCAACAGTCTCTTGTTGAATCACAGAAAATATTATTCCAGTTTTTGAATCCTGTATAAATTTTGATAAATGTAATGTCCAGGAGTTATATCAAAGCACTAGTATTTCCAGTGAAAATAATCTGTTTTCTTCTTTCGTTCTGCGGCATGATGCCCCAGTGCTAGACATCACTATAAACTGCCTCACTGCAGACATCATAGCAATACGACTGAACTTTTTTAAAAGCTATGTTAAAAATCCTAATCAAACAAACAAAACAAAAAAGACATCTTTATTAATACACTGTATCTATAAATATTCCAATTCTATATTAATACAATACATTCAATAAATACCAAAATACGAAAATCTGATATTTGTTTCCAGTTTACTTGTAAGAGTGCTGGAGATGGGTCATAAATGGGGTAGCATAAATGCCAGAGACACCAGAAAATGCTTGATATGCAACAATTGTATTAATGTATAAGTTTCTCTGTAACCCATTTTATGTTGCTGAGTTTTGCATGATCTGCCTTCTTCAAGGATCTGTTTACAAATCCATCTGGAATCAGCCTTTGTCAAGAATCTGTGTATAAATCCATCTGCATGCAGCCACTGTCAAATATATGTGTATAAATCCATCTGGAATCAGCCTTTGTCAAGAATCTGTATAAATCCATCTGGAATCAGCCTTTGTCAAGAGTCTGGGTAAAAGTCCATCTGAAAACAGCCTTTGTCTGTTGTCTGGTTACAAATACATCTGGAATCAGCCTTTGCCAAAAGTCTGGGTACTTATCCATCTGGAATCAGCCTTTGTCAAGAATCTGGGTATAAATCCATCTGGAATCAACCTTTGTCAAGAGTCTCGGTACAAGTCCATCTGAAAATAACCTTTGTTATTGTTGTAGGGTTTAACGCCATTTTTCAGCACACAATAGGCTATACATGGCAGCCAGTATTATTGGTGGAGGAAGAACCCGGTAAAACCCACGGAGGAACCACCAACCCACGAGAAGCTACTGGCAAGCTTTCTCACATAACTACATTAGCCGAATCTTAGACTCAAACCCACGCAGACAGAGGTGAGATGGCAGTGATTCGTAACAGAGAGGCCACTCGGGGCAAATGAAAACAGCCTTTGTCTGGAGTCTGGTTACAAATCCATCTGGAATCAGCCTTTGCCAAAGTCTGGGTTATTATTTTGGTCAGTGCTGGATTAAACCCTTTGGAGGCCCTTAGGCAATCCTTAGGCAGTCAAAATCTTGGGGCCCCCTGCACAAATTATCTCTTATCAATATTATGCTAATCTGTTGTTGTGAGGCCCGTAAAAGGCATGGGGCCCATAAGCCGGTGCCTTGTTGGCCTATTGGGTAAATGGCACAGAGTTTGGTCTAATAATGGTAGTCCTAAAAGTATTCACTTGTAAGTGGGGTTAAACTGCATTCAATATAGACTCTGATCTGTCATCACTTAATGTGCAAGCCAATCAAGGTCTCTGTTTTACTAACTACTCCTAACAAGTTGCATAGACCCAGATCTGCCAGCACATTAAGTGACAGCAGAGTTGGAATCGTGGTGTTGCTGGATTAAGTTAACTTATAAGAGAATATTATATCATAATGAAACTTCTTTATCATGGCATAGTATATAAAATTGCCAAAAAGGTCAAAGCTTGAAGAATGTCAGCTTAGCCACAGGTTGAGGAGTGTCAATTTGTCCATAGGTTTGAGGAGTGTCAACTTTAGTCACAGGTTGAGGAGTGTCACTTTAGCCAGAGGTTGAGGAGTGTTCATTTGTCCACAGGTTGAGGAGTGTCAATTTCTCCCCAGGTTGAGGAATGTCCATTTGTCCACAGGTTGAGGGTGTCACTTTAGCCACAGATTGAGAAGTGTCAATTTGTCCACAGATTGAGGAGTGTCCATTTAGCCACAGGTTGAGGAGTGTCCATTTAGCCACAGGTTGAGGAGTGTCCATTTAGCCACAACTTGAGCAGTGTCCATTTAACAACAGGTTGAGGAGTGTCCATTTAGTCACAGGTTGAGGAATGTCCATTTGTCCACAGGTTGAGGATTGTCCATTTGTCTACAGGCTGAGAAGTGTCCATTTAGCCACAGGTTGAGGAGTGTCCATTTCGCCACAAGTTGAGCAGTGTCCATTTAACAACAGGTTGAGGAATGTCCATTTAACAACAGGTTGAGGAGTGTCCATTTGTCCACAGGTTGAGGATTGTCCATTTGTCTACAGGCTGAGAAGTGTCCATTTAGCCACAGGTTGAGGAGTGTCCATTTCGCCACAAGTTGAGCAGTGTCCATTTAACAACAGGTTGAGGAATGTCCATTTAACAACAGGTTGAGGAGTGTCCATTTGTCCACAGGTTGAGGAGTGTCCATTTGTCCACATGTTGAGGAGTGTCCATTTAGCCACAGGTTGAGCAGTGTCCAGTTAGCCACAGGTTGAGCAATGTTAATTTTGTCACAGATTAGGATTAGTCCTAGTTATTTAGGTATGTATGGGTATTTCAGAATAAGCAAAGCCAGACTTGTCTGAGGTGCATATTTTATTGATTCCGAAGAAAAGCATCATATCACCTTACATTGAGATTAAGTCAACACAAACCCAGAGTGCATGGCTGCATAACTTCTACTGCAATTTCCTCAATGCCAGTCGGATGAAACATGGCAAATCTCCATGACATATAAATCAAGCAGGTTGAGCATCAAGCCATTGAAAAAAGGAATGGAAAATGGAAACTGGCTTCATAAATATATTTCCTTGTCAGGCAGGCATCAGGGTAAAAGCAGAGCTTGGATGTTCACAGTCACATTGTTTCAGCTGTTTGATCTCTATCCTTTTCAAACAAATATTCTGTCTATCCTTTTCAAATATCTAATCTGATTTAATAACTCAAAACTGAAAGCACTTGACTAATTTTGTTATAAAAAATAATAAAAATTGTACCATGGTGGAATTTTTTGAAATGGCATAATTTAAATAACCTTGAAATGCCTTTTTGCTGATTTAATATTGATTTAGTTTTAAGAAGACAACAGCTAATGTATTACTAAGGCAATAGTCATAGTAAAGTGTTCACATTGTCTACAAACACACATGGCAGCCATTTGTCAGCTGGGCCTATTAACTGTTTAATTTTTTTCATGTGTTCAAATTTAATACAAGAATTTCTCACTAATAAGTAGTAATTTAAATAACATAGTATCTCTACAGCAACATTTTACAATCTTTCTAAATGCTGCACAGTAGTGTAAGTGAATAAACAAAAATCCCTTGGAAGCAATGGTTCTCAATTGCCTGAAAAGAATTTCCAGGAATTCAAGGCCAATTCTTCTTTTTAACTCCTAAGTGTTGAAACCATCTGAGATATTTTTGAGTGATACAATCATCTACTGTAACAGCAATACTGGATTTAAGATTGACATCATTTTTGTTTAAACAAGACACAATTAATAGAATGCTAGTGGAAACACAATGTTGATATGACCATCATTTTTGTTTAAACAAGACACAATTAATAGATTGCTAGTGGAAACACAATGTTGATATGACCATCTATTCAATGGAATTAGTGACAGGTTTTCTATTGTATGCATGGTCAGATCAACATCATTTTCATCCAGGACCAACCAGTACCATAATTAATCTCTTGAAGGAGGAACAGTAAGTAATAACAAGATTTTCAGGATGGATGCCAAGAAGGTGAAAACCAAATAATATTATCATCTTCCATCTTGGAAGAGTAGTAACAAGTTTAATGAGGGTCACTGTGTTTGCCATGTTGGATATCAGATTGACACAATTTTTATTTAAGGCTATCAAAAACCATAAGATATTCTGGTGAAAATCATGCTGATGTGACTCTCAGGAGGAATAGCTATAATATGATTTACAAGATGGCTGCTGTGATGCCCATTTTGGACAGATTAGCACCAATGATATGATCATCCATATACCGGTATGCAGAATAGCAATTTTACATTTCAAGTTGGTTGCAATGATGGCCATATTGGATCAACATCATTTTTATTTAGTCCAAACCCTACACTGATGTGACTTTCCATTCAAGAGGAGCAGCAATACCAGGAATAATATTATTAAGGTTATTGGTGTCCATATTGAATGTTAGATTGGCACCATGCAGACTTAAAACCAAGTCTTTGAGTGAAACTCCCATGCTAATAAGACCATCCACTCTGGAGGAGTGGCAATCTCAAGATTTTCAAGATGGCTGCTATGGTAGCCATATTGGATAACTGAGCAGCACCTTTGTCCAAACTTCAAATGTTCCTGTTATTTCAAAATGAATCACATATATTTAAGCATTATGGGGTCACAGACTACATCCCTACTTTACTTACCTCCAAAGCTGAAGATATAATGACCTATTTTGAAGCACCTGACAATGTGCAAAATTAAGCACCTTCAAAACTGAGTATATAAAAACCAAAGTGCTCCCATACAGCAAGGACATTTTTATACACACAGATTAGCAATATTTTTATGAATTACTTTGATAAATTACATGTCCTGAAAATAAACAAAGTAATGAAAATAAAGTGTGTTTGGAACTATTATGTTTCTCTAAACACACAAACATGTCCTCTGAGTCTGTTGGTTTAGGAATAATATCCAAAACTGAATAATAAATCACCATAAAGCAGGGACATTTACTTATCTTGTAACCAGACCTTGGTATGAATGTATGTAAATTCATGGCAAATCCTTCAAGTAGTAATGAGAACAATTTGGACTTGGACAGACGGATGTTGCATGATGGACATTCTGTTAAGTTCTTCAGATCTTGGTAAGGCCTTATGGTGACCACAACAATTGGTACTTGAATTTGACTAAAGATTATCAATTAATACTTTATTCATCTAATGTATTGTGTATTTGAGAAAGATTCAGATTGTATTCAGTGCTTAACAATTGGCTTGCATTGTAATCTTACAATATTTACTGCATTAACCAAAAGTGGTTTGTTGTTGTAGGGTTTAATGCCATTTTTCAGCATACAATAGGCTATACATGGCGACCAGAATTAATGGTGGAGGGAGAACCCGGGAAAACCCCTGGAAAGAACCACCAACCCACAAGAAGCTAGTGGCAAGTTTTCGTACACATCCACACTGGCCGAATCGGAGACTTGAACCCAAGCAGACAGAGGTGAGATGGCAGTTATCCGCAACAGAAAGCGCTTTAGACCACTCTGCCACTTGGGACAAACAAGAAGGTAAAGCTTTCTCACATATCCTCACTGGCCGAATCAGAGACTCGAACCCATGCAGAGGTGAGATGGTAGTGATCCGTAACAGAAAATGCTTTAGACCACTCAGCCACTCAGGGCCCCCCCCAAAGTGGTTTGAAAATCCTACCTATCTCAAATTTACTTAGCTCTTGAAGATAAAGAGAAGATGGTATAACATTTTTTTCACATGATAGACTGTACATGGTGGCCAGTGTATATGGAGACTGTACATGATAGACTGTACATGGTGGCCAGTGTATTTTCTGGAGAAGAAACCCAGGAAGATCCACTAGCCCATGCACAATAATGTCAAGGTTTCTCACAATCCCACATTTGTCAAGGTGACACTTGAACACCTGTAGAGAGACAAGGTAATATGTTCTACTCAGCCACTAATGGGTCCATTCATATAAGATAAAATGCAGGACTCAGTTCTTTTCTCTTGATGGAGTGATAAAGCAAGTAATTTTCCCCTCTTGATAGAGTAAAACAGCATGAGTCATTCTTACCCCTAGATGTAGTAACAAAAACAAGTCATTGTCACCCAACACACCCACCCCTGATGGAGTCAAATAGGATGAATCATACCCACCTTGATATAATCAAAAACACGAGTCATTCTTTCTCTTTGATGAGAAAAAAAGCAAGAGACATTATTTCCGCTTGATGGAATCAAAAAGTTCTCATACATCAAGTGACAAGATGAGTTTGTACATCTGATGGCCCATTTTGACAGCGACTTCTTGTGATAGGTATACATTATTTCAAAATGGAAATCAATTAACTTGATCTAAAGGTATACATTATTTCAAAATGGAAATCAATTAACTTGATCTAAAGGTATACATTATTTCAAAATGGAAATCAATTAACTGGATCTAAAGGTATACATTATTTCAAAATGGAAATCAATTAACTGGATCTAAAGGTATACATTATTTCAAAATGGAAATCAATTAACTGGATCTAAAGGTATACATTATTTCAAAATGGAAATCAATTAACTGGATCTAAAGGTATACATTATTTCAAAATGGAAATAAAATTAACTTCATCTAATATGACAACACTACAAATATATTCAATGGAAATGGTCACCCAAACCCATTCCTGATGAAATCTTGCCTCAAGAAGAAAGGACAAATGTTTTGGACAAAACTGGAGCTGTAACTCTATCAAGTATACTTCCAACAAGGGCAATAGGCTCTTTTCTGTGATGTGTTACACACGTCATGTTATGCCATGTTTTACCTATCAATATCATTTATGTGTTATATAAACATAATAAAATGGTGTATATTTGTATCCTATATCTGTGTTATTATCAGCATTATGCATACTTTTAGGAATAAAACTGTCTGATTACTTGATAAAAAGTATTTTCCACTCAAAACATAACTTTTCTGTATCTTCTTACCCTCACACATAAAATGCTACCATAGTTCTCAGTTCTGTTCAACAAACATCTTATGAGAACTATTATATGCAATGGAGGATTCCACATGAGAAAGAATTATGCAAAGTATAGGCATTATAATTTATTTGTTCTCTCAGAAATGTTTTCAAAACCGAGACTTAGTCTCATAAATGTTGCATGTCTCACGAAGGTTGTCCATGGAAGGATGTCCATTTAGTTCCTAATATTTCAAAACATGTCTAGTATTAAATGAAATTAATGCTACAATGTAAGCAATGTTCCCTCTAAGCTGCACGTGTGCACACATGCGCAGCTGCTCATACATTCAGACATCCCTGTGCAGCTGAATCGTTAATCCAACATTAAAGTTTGCACATCTCTGTAATGCTTGCACAATGCAGCTAGCATTGCGCACACATCTATCATTCGCTTAGAGGGAACGTTGAATGTAATGTGTTTTGGTTTCTTATATTGTCAAAACTAAATAATGACTGTTGTATGAAAATGTTTATTCAAAATGGATAAATGTCCTTTAACAGTTACTTTGCATTAGCTCCCCTTCCAACTTTCTTCAAGTCTGAAGTGTTCAATGAAGCCTTTCTAAATATTAATAAAGATAAAATTATTTACTATTTCTTAATAATAATAATAATAATAATAATAATAATAATAATAATAATAATAATAATCATCATAATAAAGACTTAATTTAGAGAAAGTAACTCAATCAGTTACAGAACTAATCAACCTTGAGACCTTCTATCAGTTATGTACAATATATACAATACATTCTTCATATTATGTCAAAGCTAAATAATGACTGTTGTATGAAAATGTTTATTTGAAATGGATAACATCTCTTGAAAACAATACATTCTTCTGGTGAAAAATAAGTAATTCAAAGCTTTATTGCAAGTGTAATCATAACAGGATATCCTTAGGATTCCCATTTCTTCTTAGGAATGTGTGGCTGGTTTTGTAGGCAACAGCTTTTAAACAAGTCAGTTGCTTGTGATAAGGCAATCAGGAAGATAAAGTATTTCCTGATTGAATGATAGCAAACCTGTCAGGATGTTAGACTGGTTTATCATTAAGCTAATTTTCCATCCTCTCTTTGTCTTCCACATAAGTCAAAATGAGTTGGAAAATCAGTCTCAATCATGGCAGCATGACTGATTCCAATGGTTACATTTTTATAATCAGCATCTGTCTGCATTTGACTGACACTGAAATTACATGCATCTGTGAGATAGGGGAGGTAACAAGGTCAGTTGATTTTCTCTGATGCTGCAATTGAACATCTCAAAATGTGTTGAAAACTTTAATACTGGGAAAGTGAAGTTGTTAAATTACATAAATATATATGCTAAATAAAGCATTGCACCGGAGTATAAATTGTTCTCCACTGGTTCTAGATTGATATACTTTTTTGTATTAATTAAATTTTAAATCAAACGCACATTTCTCCGTGTGACAGAAACTTTGGCATATGTTCAAGGAAATGAAAAAGAATAATTTTATCTCTTGTTTTCTTCTGAGTTTTAAATACCAGTTAGAAGTATAAGTGGGGAAATCTTAAGGCTGCCTCAGATATTCTGTTTATATAAGTTTCAAGGTAGAAAGATTAACAGACTGAGTGGATCAATATGGCTTGAGCCAAATTATTTACCTTCAAACTACAGAGAGCTTGATTGGTCTTAGTTAGGTCACTACTGATGTACTCAAGTAACTTTTAATGCTTAGTAGCAGGTAATCAATTGTGACACTAGTTGAGTACCAGTCATTGAGATCTGAAAAATATAAGATTTTATTACCAGTCCATGAAATCGATATTCTCATGTGCAATTCAAATGTTCACTTTTACTACAGATTAACAACTTGCAAATTGTATGCTGTTAGACTTTTACATTAGAAACCAATTGATTTTTAAAACAAATCTTGGCACAAATATCACTTGAAAAGAAAAAGAAAAGCAAAAGAAATATATTATTATGTGAGAAACATAACTCAGGGAGTGAATATAATTGTATCAGGTAAATGTGGCGATGTATTTTCATCTATAATGTAATGTCATACAGTGAGATATACATCATTTTGTTTATTTCATAATCACAAATTATAAAGTTGCAGTTTGTAATGTCAAATAACTTTTTGGTGTGCTATGTCTATAGTGCTTTTGTTTTTTAATGGATTATAGAATATGATCTGCATTTTAATTTCCTGCATGGCTTTTGTACAAGTCTCAAGTAATTTCCTGCATGGCTTATGTACAAGTCTCAAGTAATTTCCTGCATGGCTTATGAACAAGTCTCAAGTAATTTCCTGCATGGCTTATGTACAATTTCTAAGTAATCTGATCATAGCCTCCTCTCGCGAGATTGTGTCGTAAATGCAAAAGCCATTCTAATTAGCATGTCAACTCGTGGCTTTCTGATCATGTACTCCTTGTGAGAGAGTGTTATAAATGCAATAGCCATTCTAATTATCATGTCAACTGTTGGATTTCTGATCAGTGACTCCTTGTGAGGGAGTTTCATAAATGTAATATCACTGCTAATTATCATGTCAAATGTTGGATTCTTGATTATACACATTACACATTTAATCATTTTGCCTTCAAATGGAATTCCATCTTTATAATTTGACCCCAACTAGCAAAAAAGCCACACACTTCTTATTTATAATTATATGGACTAATATCTGACTTAACAGCTGACCTGGAGCTATGCCATCATCTCACGTAGACGGACGGATTCCAAGAACATATGACTTAAAAGAAACTTTTTGAGGTTAATCAGAAAGAAGTCAACAATCACAGAAGACTATAGCTGTCTCATGCAATTGTTTCTCAAATGTGCATCTCTGAATTACATAGCTTGCAATGATGGAGGTTGTTCCACATAATTTAATATGCCTACATAGATTGCCCAAATGGGCTCTTCCATGGAAATACTTTAAACACTAGAATGAAAAAATCACCCTAGCTATTGTCAGTTAATGTTCATCTCTTACTGAACTGCCGTTAAACTGACATCCCTGTTTTATAATAAACTTCATGAGCTGCCAAGGAGTATTAGGCGTGCATATTTATACAGCACCGTTTTCGTCAATGTTATGTACCTATCATCTGAAGTCTTTTGCTCAACACCCCACATCATAATTATCATCCGTTCGAGGGGAACACTGACAAAAAGATTTTTCAAAGGTCATTGTAATAGCTACAATGGCAAAAAGACTGGCTCCATTTTCACTTATGACTTACTAATTTTTGTAAGAAGTATATTGGTGAAAACCCCATTTTCATGTAGCCACCCAAAAGTAGAGAAAATAGTATTATGAAAGTGAGCCACCATGGTGGCCATATTGAGGGTTAGTAATTTAGGACAAAGCATATACCGTAAAAATGCTTCTGAAGAAAAACCCATGTCTAAAATACTTTCAATTTAAGCAGAGGAGCACAAACAAGAATATTAATATAGCTATATACTGGAATCAGATCAGCAGAATCCAAGTTTTCATTGAAAATCTCATGTAGCTATCTATAACCAGTCATGTAGTCAAAACAAGATTTTCAAGATGGCCACTGTGTCAGTCATATTGGATGTCAAATTGGTACCATTTTATATCAGATCAACTGGACATCATAAGAAGTCTGTAGTCTAAAACTCTGATTGATATCATAATGACTTTCCGTTAATGTTGAGTTATTGTAAGATTTTCAAGATGACTGCCATGAAGGCCACACTGGATATTGGGTTGGCACCATTGTTATTTAAGACAAGGTACATCTAATAAGAAACCTTTCAGTAAAAACCCCATTTAAAAAATAATGATGACGTAGAAGTAGTGACAATAAGATTTTCAGATGGCCACTGTATCAGCCATCATGGATGTCAGGTTGGCATAGTTCTCATTCAGGACCAACCAGACAGCATGAATAGTCTTTTAATGAAAAACAGATGCTGATATAACCATCCATGACCAAGGAATAATGATACATTTTCCAGATGGTTGCTATGGTGGTCATATTGGAAATTAAATAGTTTGGCACCATTTTCAGTCTGAGACTAAAATGCCTCATAAATCAGTTAGTGAAAACCCCACATTGATAACAGACTTCTGCTAAATGGAGACAGAATTGACAGATGCAAGACCAACCTATAAGCTGTTCTGGTCTATCACCATTACAGCTAAATATACAGATCTTATTTGTAATAAAATATACAGATCCCATTTGTAATAAAATATAAAGATCTCATTTGTAATAAAATATAAAGATCTCATTTGTAATACAACATACAGATCCCATTTGTGATAAAATATAGATACCCCAATTGTAATAAATTAAACAGATCCCATTTGCTAAAAAATATACAGAATCCATTTGTTAAAAAATATACAGACTCCATATTTGATACAAAATACGGACCCCATTTGGCCAAGATTAAAAACTAAAAGAATCACAACCCTTCATCAACACACCCGACCTGTGCTAGAATGAGTGGTGTCAGAAAACTGAGCAATAATTCTGACAGATGGATATATGAACTTAAAGATCCCCCAAAGTAAATTCACCTGATGTCTATAATGACTACAAATTTCTATGGCAATTCATCTAAGACTGTAATCTTAGACTAGTTGTGGGACTAGTTGTACACATAACCATATATATAGCATATACATGTATAATGACAAGAGGGCAATACTAACGAAAGACGAGTCAATCTGTGATGGCAGAACAATATGCACATGTTTACTGCTTGCCAATAATATGGCTGATTTCAAGGCAGCCCATATTTAAGATGTGTCGTAGTTACATATACACTAATGTCAGGTTACAATGCAGTCCATTTTAAGATGTGTTGGTAGTTACACATATAATAACAGCCTGATGTAGATGCAGGAAAGGACAGACATATCTATTACTAACTGCACCCAAGATATAAATGGTTGGAGGTATGAAATTAAAATGTAAAATATAATGTCATCTCTTGACAGCCATGGTGACCACAAAATTTCCAATGTACAAACTCTGATTTAAACCTGATCTAATTTATATCCATAATATTGCTTAGCATGTACAATCAATGTTTAACCCAGACATAATTTCCATCTATGACATTGCTTAGTATGTACCGGGTACAATCACTGATTTAATCCAGACCTAATTTCCGTCATCCATGATATTGTTTAGCATGTACAATCACTGACTTAACCCTGACCTAATTTATATCCATGATATTGCTTAGCATGTACAATCACTGATTTAACCCAGACCTAATTTATATCCATGACATTGCTTAGCATGTACAATCTCTGATTTAACCCAGCCTGATGGATATCCATGATATTGCTTAGCATGTATACAATCACTGATTTAACCCAGACCTAATTTATATCCATGATATTGCTTAGCATGTATACAATCAATCAGCCTGATGGATATCCATGATATTGCTTAGCATGTATACAATCAATCAGCCTGATGGATATCCATGATATTGCTTAGCATGTATACAATCAATCAGCCTGATGGATATCCATGATATTGCTTAGCATGTATACAATCACTGATTTAACCCAGACCTAATTTATATCCATGATATTGCTTAGCATGTACAATCACTGATTTAACCCAGACCTAATTTATATCCATGATATTGCTTAGCATGTACAATCACTGATTTAACCCAGACCTAATTTATATCCATGACATTGCTTAGCATGTACAATCTCTGATTTAACCCAGCCTGATGGATATCCATGATATTGCTTAGCATGTATACAATCACTGATTTAACCCAGACCTAATTTATATCCATGATATTGCTTAGCATGTATACAATCAATCAGCCTGATGGATATCCATGATATTGCTTAGCATGTATACAATCAATCAGCCTGATGGATATCCATGATATTGCTTAGCATGTATACAATCAATCAGCCTGATGGATATCCATGATATTGCTTAGCATGTATACAATCAATCAGCCTGATGGATATCCATGATATTGCTTAGCATGTATACAATCAATCAGCCTGATGGATATCCATGATATTGCTTAGCATGTATACAATCAATCAGCCTGATGGATATCCATGATATTGCTTAGCATGTATACAATCAATCAGCCTGATGGATATCCATGATATTGCTTAGCATGTATACAATCAATCAGCCTGATGGATATCCATGATATTGCTTAGCATGTATACAATCACTGATTTAACCCAGACCTAATTTATATCCATGATATTGCTTAGCATGTATACAATCACTGATTTAACCCAGACCTAATTTATATCCATGATATTGCTTAGCATGTACAATCACTGATTTAACCCAGACCTAATTTATATCCATGATATTGCTTAGCGTGTATACAATCAATCAGCCTGATGGATATCCATGATATTGCTTAGCATGTATACAATCAATCAGCCTGATGGATATCCATGATATTGCTTAGCATGTATACAATCAATCAGCCTGATGGATAAAATATATATAATATATTTTAAGTTGAGAAAACTTCTTACTTAGCTTGATGGATCCAAATACACAGGTTACCTATTTAATATACCTGTACTTTCAAAAACAAAACTGAGAAAAAAAAATGTCCTTAAGGCCCTGGTTCTTATCTTAGAAATTATTGAGATCCCAACCCTATAACTATTCATATACTAAATAGGCCTGGCAAAACAATTATACTATATATTGGGATGGTAGGGTGGGGATATGTGCTACAAAAACACTACCATATATACTTGCATAGAATTAGAGTACAAGTAAAATAAATCATAGATCTCTATCTACAATCGTATAATGCACTGGTAGATCAGGCTCTTGTTTTTTTGTTCTAATAACTACTTCTAATAAACTGCATAGACCTGAATCTGCTAATGCAAACTGCAACAGTAGGTCCGGGTCTATGGTGCTTGCTGATGAAGCCAAGTTATAAGGGAATATACATGGTATTTTAAAGATGTCAGGTCTCTTCATTAAGACCTTATTTTAAAGTCATGTGACCAATACAATTTTATGTATGTGATATAGGTATATTTCAATTGAGAGGAGTAAAAATTGTCATTAAATGTATGGCTTAGAGTACATGAGCTCACATTGCTACCTACAACTGACCAATAAATCAAACATATACACTACAATACCACTGTCTTCTCTCCCTTCTGTACATACTATAAATCAAAAACATGTACACTACAATACCAGTATCTAAATTTGCACCCTTCTGTACAACCTATAAATCAAACATGTATACTATATTACCAGTGTCTTCCCTCCCTTCTGTACAACCTATTTATAAAAACATGTACAGTATAATACTACAAAAATGAGTCTTCCCTCCCTTCTTGTACAACCTATTTATAAGTCATAAATGTACATTATAACACCACAAAAATGAGTCTTCCTTCCCTTCTTGTACAACCTATGTATAATGTACACCATAAAGATGAATCTTCTCTCCCTTTTTGTACAACCTATTAATAAATCATACATGTACACCATAAAGATGAGACTTCTCTCCCTTCTTCTACAACCTATTTATAAATCATACATGTAAACCATAAAGATGAGACTTCTTCAACAACCTATTTATAAATAATACATGTACGCCATAAAGATGAGACTTCTTCAACAACTATTTATAAATCATACATGTACACCATAAAGATGAGACTTCTCACCCTTCTTCTACAACCTATTTATAAATCATACATGTAAACCATAAAGATGAGACTTCTCTCCCTTCTTCTACAACCTATTTATAAATCATACATGTATGCCATAAAGATGAGACTTCTTCAACAACTATTTATAAATCATACATGTAAACCATAAAGATGAGACTTCTCTCCCTTCTTCTACAACCTATTTATAAATCATACATGTATGCCATAAAGATGAGACTTCTTCAACAACTATTTATAAATCATACATGTACACCATAAAGATGAGACTTCTCACCCTTCTACAACTTATTTATAAATCATACATGTACGCCATAAAGATGAAACTTCTCTCCCTTCTACAACTTATTTATAAATCATACATGTATGCCATAAAGATGAGAGACTTCTTCAACAACTATTTATAAATCATACATGTACACCATAAAGATGAGACTTCTTCAATAACCTATTTATAAATCATACATGTATGCCATATAGATGAGACTTCTCTCCCTTCTTCTACAACATAATTATAAATCATACATGTACGCCATATAGATGAGACTTCTCACCCTTCTACAACTTATTTATAAATCATACATGTACGCCATAAAGATGAAACTTCTCTCCCTTCTTCTACAACCTATTTATAAATCATACATGTACGCCATAAAGATGAGAGACTTCTTCAACAACTATTTATAAATCATACATGTACACCATAAAGATGAGACTTCTTCAATAACCTATTTATAAATCATACATGTATGCCATATAGATGAGACTTCTCTCCCTTATTCTACAACCTATTTATAAATCATACATGTACACCATAAAGATGAGACTCCAACAACCTATTTATAAATCATACATGTACGCCATATAGATGAGACTTCTCACCCTTCTTCTACAACCTATTTATAAATCATACATGTACACCATAAAGATGAGACATCTCTCCCTTCTTCAACAACCCATTTATAAATCATACATGTACACCATATGAGACTTCTCTATATTCTTCTATAACATATTTATAAATAATATATGTAAATACTGTAAGGATGACTCTTTTCACATGTCCACTATTTAGGAATGAAAGTAAAACTAAATTTCATGAAGCATAATACATTTGATACCAATGTTTAGCTTGGCATTCAACTTTATATGCCTTCACAAAGTTTGACTTAACTACCACACCTTTAATGAATGCCATACCATTTTCTAACTACAGGTCAAAATGGTCGCACCTGCTTAATATGTGCTGAATGGAGATCTGCCCTCTCATTGGTCAACCAAAAATAAGTGTGTGTGTGAGTGATTTGGACTTTTAACACAGCTTTAAAACTCACCTTTTTGACTGCAAGAACAAACTTAAAAGACATAATAATGTTTCCTACCTTAAATATTTCAGCATTTTCATGTTTTCCAATTTCATGTTGTGTTTTTTTGTTTGTTTTTAGTCATATCATTATATATGTTGTAAAGTGCTTAGAGCTTGTAAAGATTAAGCTCTATAAAAAGTCCTCATTATTATTGTTATTAACAATTTTGCAGTCATATCACTACAATGTATGCAGTGTGGCAGTTTATAGTAATGACTAGTACACATAGCAAAGACACGTAGCATGATGTCCCATCCAGTCACATAATCTTAATACCAGACCAACCAGTCCTAATACTAACCTCTTAATGCTGAGCATCTAGTGAGGCAGCTGTTAGTTTTGGATTAGGATCTTTAATGTGCAGCTGTTAGTACCATTTTATGTCTTTGGAATGACTTGGCCAGGGTTTAAACTTGCAACACCCAAGGTGGACACGCTAAACACTAGGCCACTGGAGTGGTCACCAAAATGCTGTACTGTACCTACTGATGACGAAATTTGCAGTCAGATGCTTCTTTGACTTAAGAAAATGTTTCAACGAAAGGCAAAACAGATCTTAGTATAGAATAAGTTTGGGATATTCCAGAAGGCTAACAATATGTTGCTGTTGTTTTTGGGTTTAACGCCATTTTTCAGCACACGATAGGCTATACATGGCGGCCAGTATTATTGATGGAGGAAGAATGCGGGAAAAACCCTGGAATAAACCACCAACCCAGAAGAAGCTACTGGCAAGCTTTCTCATGTAACTACAATAGCCGACTCTTAGACTTGAACCCATGCAGACAGAGTTGAGACAGCAGTGATCCGTAACGGAAAGCGCTTTAGACCACTCTGCCACTCGGGGCCCGGCTAATAATATACAGCGAATATAACATCAAAAGTTTAATGAAGTCAAGATGGATTCTCCTAAAACCATGAATTTGATTTCTTCCCTTTTTTAGTTATAGAAAAATGACCAAACAAAAGGGCAGAAAAAGAATGAGCATATACATGACCCTCATGACTACAGCTCAACACAACATCACTACTGACTTAATAGCACTACCACATTTCGGACAATAAACCAGTAACAAATTTCACATAAGAAGAAATCTGACCCAAAATCATCCACACAAAAACACATTATATGTGTAACAAACATGAATTACCTGACTTGACGCAATATTAACTCCCACCATCTCAATGCTTAAAATAAAGTCTAAAGCTACTGACATTCAAGCATATCATAATTATAACAAAAAAAGCAGTAAGAGAAAGATATACATCATATAAGATTTGTATATATTCATTACAAGACAAAAAACATAAGCAAGCACTAATTCTGTCACAGCAGGACAAAAGAAAATTGTAGACTGATGCTCAAACAATATTATTTTTATTATGTCACAGCAGATCAGGATCTTTGTTGTTTAGACTTTGACCAAAATAAGAATTGAGTACCTATGGTATAAACACTGAGTATTTCTCATGATGCAAATTTGTTTAGAAAAATTTCTGTAGAATGATTTCATGGTCAGGGTGACACGTAACCATTAAGAATGACATATTGGCTAAGTTCACTATAGATTGGCAACTTGTAATAATTAACATTTCCTGTTGGGAAGCATGAGTGGAATTAAGACTGGCTCAGCTAGAGGGCAATGTGAATACAAGGTCAATAATAGTTGAGACAAACTAGGCACAGTTTCGGAAGTCATCGGCCATTTCAACAGGTGTCATACAATTATATTTTATAAAATAGTTATTAATAAATGTGGACTTGAGAGGATTATTCTGACTTCAGTGGGAGTGATACTTCTGTAAATGCCAACAATTTGTAATTATGAATGGCAAAGCTAAACCGGGGAGGGGGGGGGGCACACAAAATTTATCTCCAGAAATATAAGATTTCTCATTCAAATTTATAAGTACATTTCTCAGAAAGTGAAGGGATTGTAAAATGGTCTGACATTCACTATGACTACCAAGTCAGCTAATTTAACAATCTTGTATTTGCTGAAGAACATCGCTATTTTTCAATACTTGGAAGTAAAAAAGAAGAAATGATAATATTTTGAAATCCTGAAGAAGAAAAATAACCTGTGGCCACCAGAATATCAGTCTCTCTGATGGACTTGTGTTCTTGTAGGGCTTAACGCCATTTTTCAGCACACGACAGGCTATACATGGTGGCCAGTATAATGGTTGCTTGTGTTCTTGCAAACTTTTATTGTGATAACATGTTTGTTTGGTTATTATTTTCATCTATTTATGTTGTTTACTTTGATTTAGGCTGACTTTTGTCTTCTTTTTTGCCACTAGCATTTATTGTGATGACCTATAACATTTTGTAGTATCTGCTATTGTCTTATTAACTTTGATGCTCCCCCCCACACACACACACAGTGTCAATCCTCCAGGGGGAGTAGGAGTAAAAAAACAACTTGTGCTAATTGATGGATGACAATGAATAACAGACCATCCTGTGAGCTCTCATGGTCTCAGAAAAATAGAGCTAACAATAAAAATGGGGAAAAACACAGCCAAATGAAAAAGGTCATCATAATCAATGAGGACAACAAAAAATATGAAACCCCAACCAATTAACAAGATAAGGAAAACCAGAAGTTAGCATTATAAATAGATGCATTTCATGGACAAAGCATGTATTGCACAGATACATATCACTGCCCTGGGGCATCATGCTGCAGACATAAATTTTAAAACACTATCATAACTTTTAAAACACTATTATAACTTTTAAAACACTATCATAATGTTTAAAACACTATAATACCCTTGAAAACACTATCATACCCCTGAAAACATTATCATACCCTTGAAAACAAAACATTATCATACCCTTGAAAACATTATCATACCCTTGAAAACATTATCAT
Source organism: Unio pictorum (assembly GCA_030141615.1). NCBI lineage: Eukaryota > Metazoa > Mollusca > Bivalvia > Unionida > Unionidae > Unio > Unio pictorum. The sequence continues at coordinate 18,671,455 of JARLTB010000048.1, forward strand.
ACCTTTGAAAACACTATCATACCTTTGAAAACACTATTATACCCTTGAAAACATATCATGACCTTGAAAACACTATCATACCCTTGAAACACTATCATACCCTTGAAAACAAAATCATGTCATTGAAAACACTATCATACCCTTGAAAACACTGAACCAATATATGACAACTGAAAAGACCACATATTACCATTGAAAACATTGTACCTGAACCCTGAAAACCAAAACAGAAAAGTAAGACAATATTTAAAAAGGAGAGAACAGTTAAAAACTAATAATAATAATAATAATAATAATAATAATAATAATAATAATAATAATAATAAAACAAACAAAATTTAAAAATATTATCATCATCATCATCATCAATAGCTCATCCATGATACCATAGATTTTACCCCCACCCTGTTACTTGAGATTTAAGAGCATTCTGTTTTTGCTGTAACAATTGTTCACATTCGTACTAAAAGAAAAATATTTTAAAAAACTCAGAACACATGAATAAAATTCCCTGGTCTGCAATGAACAAAAAAAGCATATTATCAGATAATAAACCATATAGATAAGGTTCAATAATGTTCATCTGAAATGACAGGCAGAAGGATTTATATGGTAGACCCATTGACCCCCTCTTCCCAAGCAAATGGCTACATGAGCTTGCATTTATTCATCCCCAGCACATCTCCCCTTGCCATCTGCCATCTCTCCAGGAACAAGTTTTCACCATGGCCTATTTCAATTTTTCTGCTGAGTGGTAGTTGCCCATGCTTACAACAAACTAAATTCCAAGCCTCACCTGTCTGGCAGAACAGAAGTTGACCTGATTTGGAGAATCTGACCTTTGCACTTCTTCATTCACAAGTGTACTGCATATCACTAAGCCATATGGTATCACCTTTCACTGCTTTTTTTTTTTTATCAAATGGGGTTCCATAGGGGTGGGGTTGGGGTGGAGTTAATATTTTCAATAAGGTCTCTCCAGGAACAAGTTTTCACCATGGTTCCAAAAAAAGACATTTTCACAAATTTAAATTCCTTGTGTAAGCTTTAACCTTTAGTGCCTTTCAAAAATGTGTACAGTAATGAAGATGAAAATGTACGGAGGTTTATATAATAAAACCAGACCTAAATCATAAGGAATTCATTTAGTTTTAAAGCTTTGCATTGAAAGTGCCCATTTATATACAAAATAAATAACAGCAAATTAGTGAGAAAAAAAACTTGTGCATATGTCATTGGTAGCTAAATGAATATGAATATACATGCAAGAATTAAATTAAACAATTATTTGTTGTTTTTGTTGTTGTTGATGATTTTTTAATGCCATTTTTCAGTATACATGACAGCCAGTATTAATGGTGGAGAAAGAGCCTGGGTAAAACCCCTGGAATGAACCACCAACCCACGACTGGCACGCTCTCTTGCATACCCACATTGGCTGAATCTGGAATCTGAGACTCGAACTCACGCAGTCAGAGGTGAGATGGCAGTGATCCATAACGGAGAGAGCTTTGGACATCTCTGCCAATTGGGGCCCTTAAGTTATATGTAATACATGTATATGCATTTATTCCACTCATAATTACAATTTGTTGCTAATTTGTGATTCATCAGTTTGTATCAATTTGGATAGCTATTGACGTGTAACACCATTTCTTGATCAGTGGTGCATCTTTACACTGTCATCACATACAGGACAATACTGGCCACCCTGTATAGCCTATAATGTGCTGAAAAATGGCGTTAAAACTCCACAACAAAGACAGGACAATTCATTACTAAAAAGTACAACTGAAATGATTTACAGTCATCGCATACAGGACAATTATATACCCCAAAAAAGTACAACTGAAAAGATTCACTAAATGAACTAAATTCAACGAGATAAAAAGTGGTTGATGAAAACTGTTTTTGTTGGTTCTAAATTTTGATCCAATTTGGGCTATATTTAGAAACAGCAATAGTTTATTGTGGATAGAAGTTTAATCCTAGATTGAAGGATGTCAACCCTTGTACAAATGAGGAACAAGGGTCAACATATTACTGCTTGAAGAACCAGTGCTTTGTAGTGTGTTCCTGTGTTGGTCTAAATTTGTATGTATGTATGTGTATATATATATATATATATATATATATATATATATATATATATATATATATATATATATATATATATATATATTAATATATATATATATATATATATATATATATATATATATATATATATATATATATGTATGTATGTATGTATGATTGTATGTATGTATGTATGTATGTATGTATATATATATATATATATATATATATATATATATATATATATATATACTGAGACACCCACATTCATCTCCATATATATATACATGTACACAAATACCCAGTCATCTCCAAATATACACAGAGACACCCAAATTCATCTCCATATACAGACATATTGAGACACCGACCTTCATTTTCATATTCATGTATACATACATACAGACAACTACCTGGATGGGCCAAGTGATGTGGAGCGTTCCTGGATAAAATAATTTATACCAATTACCTTGCAGATAAATAGTCATTGATGTGCTTATATGCCATGAAATGCCAACTAAACAACCAACATGTTATTGTTGTCCAAGTCAAGACTGGCCTACTATTAAATTATTTCTTTCTTAAGAATTCAAATAAACTGTTCATGCTTTTCGTTTACTATTGACATTGACATGTTACTATTGACATTGAAATATACTACTGACACTGACATGTTACTATTGACATCAACATGTACTATTGACTCTGAAATGTACTACTGACATTGACATGTTACTAACATACTGTACCAGATTAAATCCATACCCAGCATTGACCTGACCTCTCCCCTCTCTGAAACCTATACACAGAAACAACAATGGCTCCAGAGTTCTGTTTAATGTGACAGAAAATTAAAAACTAATTTGGTGTATGTCTTGCTGATAACAAAAGATTTGTTTTCAGTTTTAAAAAATATTTCTCTGCCCCTCCCTTCATGGGATTTGACACAAGGAAAAAACAAACCTAGAAAGAGCAACACAATGAAAATTCATTTAATGTACCGGTATCCCATAAAAAGTTATTTTTAAGGTCAGCATGTTTTACTTCCTCTCATTAAAGTGAAACAGTTTCAACTTAAATAAAATAATGGCACCTTGGTAAAATGTATTACAAGATTGAAATTCGTCCTAAAATGGAAAAAAAGATGAATCTGAAATCAAAAAGCAAATTAAAAATATTTGTATGTTTGTCAGAACAAGATTCGTGCAAAAATGAAAATCTCAATGCAATGACATAAAAAAAATTCAAGCAATCTCAAATGTTTATTTGCTAAAGTAATCTACTGGTAACAAGGTATTTGTCAACACAAGCCAAAAAGTTTGAAAATCTGTATAAAAAATATATAAAAAAACAGGTGCAATAGGCTGGAAATCTAATCCTGTCATATGCATATTAACATAATTTCATTTATATACCTTACACAAGCTCTGCATGATCACACAGAGATTTTCTTAATAAAATGTACAACCATGTTTAGAGTAACCAAAAGCTGATCAGGTCTTTGGACCTCCTCATGGTATCTAATTCTTGAAATCAGGTATTTGGATCTTCTGATTGCATCTAAATACTGAATTTTGGTATTTGGACCTTCTCAAAGTGAATAACTGCCATGTAAGGGTAAGAAAAAAATTCTAAAAATAACAGCCATTAATGAAATTATCAGTTCTGAACTCTTATAAGACCTGTATGATTTTTACTATAATTTTCCACACAAAGCAAAAATAATGAAAGACATACATGTACATGTACTAAGTTTCCATAGTGTACATTTCATGAACATTGTTCCCCCAAACTTGACCTAACTTTAATGCATGCAAAATAAGTATTATAAACACCTGACTTGTCAGTTACCTCAATAAAAAGAACACCTATTCATTAAGAACAGTTACATCTACATTTTCTTGTTATCTTATATAATTATGAACCTACACATATCTGTGTGATGAAACAACACCAATGTATCCTGCTAAAATATAACTAATGGAGGCAAGATTTTGACTAAAGGAGACAAGGTTTGGACTAAAGGGAGACAAGGTTTGGACTAAAAGGAGACAAGGTTTGGACTAATGGAGGCAAGATTTGGACTGATTTTGATTAATGGAGGTAGGTTTGAACTAATGTAGGCAAGGTTTTGACTGGTATATGCATGGTTTTGAGTAATGAAACAAGTTCCTTTTGCTAAGGAGGCAAAATTTTGACTAATGCAGGCAAGGTTTTGACTAATGAAAGCAAGAGTTTTTCCATGAAATGCATTCAGTGATCATGTGCTATATCAGAACATCTTGGACTTTTCTTACAGATTGCACTTTGTATACAAAATATTTAGTCTATAATTGAAATATATTATCATTTTTGCCTGCATCTATGTTTTGCAGGACATTTTGGCAGTTTTCACAATAGGAAGGATATTTATGCTTTGTTTCTTGGTATACATTAACCTTTGTTTGAAAGGCTTTTCCACAAAGCAAGCCTATCCATAAATGCTAAACTTTTATAGCAACCATGTCATCCTATCATACAGGATTCACATAAACTAACATTAAACAAATCCTTAGTAGGGTTTCACTAGTCATCTCATTTTGCTGAGAACACTAGTTAAATGTTCATACCACTTCAAACTGAAAATTTAAACACTGTTAGAACTACAATATTTTTACAAATACTTGAAACAATTTATAAATCAACAAAATAACAGGTGTCAATGCAGATGGCTCATAAAATACATATCAATATTTATTTTGGCCAGACAATAAAACTATGCAAAGTTCACAGATAAACGTGATCAAGCACAATCACGTTTTCAATCGAATTTTTCACCCTTGCAGTTAAGTGGAAGATAAACAGTATTAAATAGATAGTGTACAGGGAATCTTATCAAACAGATCACCAAGACATAAACCATTGTAGTAATTCATATTTTGTGATACACAAATAACCTACCTGGATGCCTCAAATATTAATAATGAAACTTTAATAATTTCATGATTGCAAACCAATTTTCTATGGGGAATCATTTCTCTTTGTTTGCTTTTTAATTGAAAATCTATCTTTTTAACCATCACTCTAAGGTAATGGTATTTATCCCTAACCAAAATCTCAATCATAAGAACATGGCATAAATGTAGTGTACAGGACATGGTCTAATTTGGTGAAAACATACCTTTTATATAAATAACATGATAAAATTTGCCTAGAAGCCATACAAAATGTTAAATATGTAACAACAAATTTCCACTTAAAAACAAACAGAAATAGGCAATTAAAAGAAAAAACACAATGTTGAAAGTATCATTAAAATGAACAAAAAAGATTCTAATTTGACAATGATTTTTAACTTTTCATTCACATACACAAACAATCTTGAGAAAGCTAACCTGCAGCTTTTGTCATCATGCTAAGACTTCAGCAGCAAACAGATTTAATCTCTACTGACATAACATCACTGGATGGAATGATGAACGATGTTAACAGATTGTCCCAGATACACGGCATGTTGTAACGGCCATCATCCCTGTTCAGTTTCAGTTTGTGCATGCAGACATAGATTATTTTACTCCCTGTTCAAAGTAGGCTTCTTCTTGATCTATGATTTTTACCGAGTTGCAAGTTACAATGTGGACAGAACAAATATCGTGGATGCGCTGTGATACTTTAGAGAACCATGCACTTTATCTTCTATGTTAATTAAACATCGCTTACAATATCCTTTCCATTTTACGAATATGACACTGACATTAACTCTGTCCTGCACACTTAATGTGATAGACATTAACTCTGTCCTGCTCACTTAATGTGATAGACATTAACTCTGTCCTGCTCACTTAATGTGATAGACATTAACTCTGTCCTGCATGCTTAATGTGATAGACATTAACTCTGTCCTGCATTCTTAATGTGATAGACATTAACTCTGTCCTGCATTCTTAATGTGATAGACATTAACTCTGTCCTGCACACTTAATGTGATAGACATCAACTCTATCCTACATGTTTAATGTGATAGACATTAACTCTGTCCTGCATGCTTAATGTGATAGACATTAACTCTGTCCTGCATGATTAATGTGATAGACATTAACTCTGTCCTGCTCACTTAATGTGATAGACATCAACTCTGTCCTGCACACTTAATGTGATAGACATTAACTCTGTCATGCACACTTAATGTAATAGACATTAACTCTGTCATGCACACTTAATGTGATAGACATTAACTCTGTCCTGCATGCTTAATGTGATAGACATCAACTCTGTCCTGCACACTTAATGTGATAGACATTAACTGTCATGCACATTTAATGTGATAGACATCAACTCTGTCCTGCACACTTAATGTGATAGACATTAACTGTCATGCACACTTAATGTGATAGACATTAACTCTGTCCTGCATGCTTAATGTGATAAACATTAACTCTGTCCTGCTCACTTAATGTGATAGACATCAACTCTATCCTACATGCTTAATGTGATAGACATTAACTCTGTCCTGCATGCTTAATGTGATAGACATTAACTCTGTCCTGCATGCTTAATGTGATAGACATTAACTCTGTCCTGCTCACTTAATGTGATAGACATCAACTCATCATGCACACTTAATGTGATAGACATCAACTGTCATGCACACTTAATGTGATAGACATTAACTCTGTCCTGCATGCTTAATGTGATAGACATTAACTCTGTCCTGCATTCTTAATGTGATAGACATTAACTCTGTCCTGCATTCTTAATGTGATAGACATTAACTCTGTCCTGCACACTTAATGTGATAGACATCAACTCTATCCTACATGTTTAATGTGATAGACATTAACTCTGTCCTGCATGCTTAATGTGATAGACATTAACTCTGTCCTGCATGATTAATGTGATAGACATTAACTCTGTCCTGCTCACTTAATGTGAAAGACATCAACTCTGTCCTGCACACTTAATGTGATAGACATTAACTCTGTCATGCACACTTAATGTGATAGACATTAACTCTGTCATGCACACTTAATGTGATAGACATTAACTCTGTCCTGCATGCTTAATGTGATAGACATCAACTCTGTCCTGCACACTTAATGTGATAGACATTAACTGTCATGCACATTTAATGTGATAGACATCAACTCTGTCATGCACACTTAATGTGATAGACATTAACTGTCATGCACACTTAATGTGATAGACATTAACTCTGTCCTGCATGCTTAATGTGATAGACATTAACTCTGTCCTGCTCACTTAATGTGATAGACATCAACTCTATCCTACATGCTTAATGTGATAGACATTAACTCTGTCCTGCATGCTTAATATGATAGACATTAACTCTGTCCTGCATGCTTAATGTGATAGACATTAACTCTGTCCTGCTCACTTAATGTGATAGACATCAACTCATCATGCACACTTAATGTGATAGACATCAACTGTCATGCACACTTAATGTGATAGACATCAACTCTGTCCTGCACACTTAATGTGATAGACATTAACTCTGTCATGCACACTTAATGTGATAGACATCAACTCTGTCATGCACATTTAATGTGATAGACATCAACTCTGTCATGCACACTTAATGTGATAGACATCAACTCTGTCATGCACACTTAATGTGATAGATAGATACCGGTAGATACATCAATATCATTATTATCAGACTTATCCCTTGGGTTTCAACCTGCTGCATGTCTGAGACAATCTGTTAACGTTGCTCACCATTCCACTGAGTGATTTTAACAGTCAGTAGAGATTAATCAATCTCTTGATGAAGTCCTTAGCGTGAGGATGTAAAAGATCATCAAAGACTTCCCTCAATCTTGAAGGAAGGAGGAAGAAGCACAAGGTCTGGCTGAGGTTTCACCTAAGAGATCTGTTCCAAAATGAACATGATCTATTACTGCGAGTCAGATGGTTTTTGCCACAAATCCAGAGGTAAAAGTCAATATTCTTTTGACTACCTTAGTCTAGACCAGACCTCATCCTCAAAGAGGGAATGGTAGGAGGATCAGTGGCACTGCTTCTACTTAAATAATTGGAGTCCATGAGGATAGAGAGAACATTATAAGTATCATGGTCAAGCACACTATGAACCAGGGATTGGCTGGGCATCACGATGTCCCCAAGTTGTGGAGAGGGCATATAAACACTCTGCATCAAGTCATGTAATTCAGTGTGACGAGTGCTATCAATTTTAGATTAGATCATCCATCTGTATTGGATGATGTGACACCTCTAGCCTTCCTGGTGAGATGGTGATGGAAGGACATGAGCCACAGCATCACCTCTACTTTTTGCGTAGGGTCTATTTTTACATAGGGGTTAACAGGACCAATGACCCTAGTAGTAGTATTTAAGGTTTTAAGTGAAGCCGGCTACGATGGATCATATGTTCACTATTTTACACTACCAATTAGTATGGTAGTGATTTAGATTTTCCCGTGGGGAAGGAATGGTGCCACATCCCCACAGGCATTTATGCATACAAAGTATGCTATTTAATTTGTCATCATGTCGTGCCCCTAGAAGGGGCTATCAACATGAATGAGAGACCTAGGGGAGTGGGAATAGAACAGCCCCGCACTCAAACCGTTCAATCTATCGGAAGCTGCAGTGCTAGAGGTGCAATGGCACCAAATGATGACTAGTGAAAAATGGTTTTCACATCTAGTCTTTTGCTGGTGTTGATGTCTGGAAAAGGATCTGTGAACTGGTTCACCCTAGCTTTATCAAATCGAGTCCAGTTGTTGCTAGTGGACACCCTATACCGATATTGTGTAAGCCACCTGTGCAATTGAGTCAATCTTTCAAATTATATTTTTTCCTAATCATCCTAACATTCTAACTTTTGTCTAGTACAGAGTGTACATTTGGTGTGTTCCCTATAAATTTTGTAAACTAGGTATGGCAAGTGACATGGGTAGGTTGGTCAATGTCAGGTTAAATGAGTTGTTAATTTTGATGGTGGAGAGCCAAAAATGATCAAGTTTGATTTTGAAGAACGAGATTGTGGAATAGTTTCTGAGCCAAAAGCCAATGACCCTACTGTGAATGGCCCCACATAGCATAATGAATAGCTGAGACAACTATAAAAGAGGGGAACTGTTCCAAATCCCTTTTCAAGTCTGAGTGAGGACACTTTATGACATCAGAGAACCTCATCCTCAACTGATTCATCAGACACAAAAGAGGAGAGCTAATTCTTTCCATCTGTAAGGCACAGCACACTACCCTTAAACCATTGGGAGTGGTTCACCACCTCCCATGTGGGAGGAGCAACATATTTCCCTGGATATTAAAAGTGTGTGATGTACTACCACCCTAACAAGAGGGAGCAACATGCTGTGGTAGGCATCATGTATGTGGTTCACCATCTCCCTAATGGAAGAGGTCAACACATAACAAATATGCAGAAGCACATAAATATAACATAATTACAATATACAGCACATAAATGTAACATAATTACAACACAGAGAAGCACATAAATATAACATAATTACAACATATAGCACATAAATGTAACATAATTACAACATATAGAAGCACATAAATGTAACATAATTACAACATATAGAAGCACATAAATGTAAAATTAAAATATACAGCAAAAAAATGTAACAATTACAATATAGAGAAGCACATAAATGTAACATAATTACAATATACAGCATATAAATGTAACATAATTACAACACAGAGCACATAAATATAACATATTACAACATATAGCACATAAATGTAACATAATTACAACATATAGAAGCACATAAATGTAAAATAATTAAAATACACAGCACAAAAATGTAACATAATTACAACACAGAGAAGCACATAAATATAACATAATTACAATGTAAAAAAAGCAGATAAATGTAACTTAGGTCCAATATACAGAAACAGGTAAATCTAGGATTTCAAACACAAGAAATAGCACGTTTTCTGGTACTTTCTCATCAACAGTCAATAACTCCATATCCATGGTCTGCTTTTTTATGTGTGCTTGACTTACATGTATTAGTTTTTTGGTATGTCCAGCTTATACTAATCTGAAGGTATGAGAGTATATATGGTAGACAATATGCTCTTCATGTGTGTGTGTGTGTGTGTGTGCGTGTGTGTGTGTGTGATTTGGATATTTAATGTAGCTTTAACAATTTTTCAGTCATATCACTATGATGTCTGTAGTGTGCCAGTTTTATAGTGATAGCATGATGTCCCACCCAGTCACATTATCCTGACACCAGGCTAACCAGTCCTAACACTAACATCTTAATGCTGAGCACCAAGTGAGGCAGTTATGAATACCATGTTTTATAAGTCTTTGGTATGACCCAGCCAGGGTTCAAAGCTCTTCACATAAAACAGCTATAAAATTAATCAATTTTGCTTAGTGCCGAATAAACTTAAATTCTAGTTTTCGTAAAATTAATAAACACATATATCAATTTAATTCGATATAGAGTAGGTCCCATCAAAGAGATACCAATATTTGCATTGCAATTTACTTTATGATTGGGTTGTAGACCTGTCATACCATATGTACAGTAATATACTTCAAAATGTTTTGCATCACATACAAAATATTATCAAGTTAGAGTAGACAATATTGTCTTGAAAGAAAGTGTATAAAAATCCCAGATTAGTTTTGCTAAACTTTTGCTGAATATATTAATGAATAAAAATGATCATACATGCTGCATTTTTTGTGGGTATGTGGTGGCAATACTTGAATGTCCTACACAATGTCTATCTGGTCACTACCATTAAAATAAAGTAAATATAATTTCACCCCAAGGCATACAGTATTAAGTGGGTTATCTACAGTCTGTTCGATGGCTGTTTACTTTAAACCAAAATGGCATAAACATATTCCTACTAAAGAACACACTCAACTTTTCAAGGGTTTTGATGTCTCCTAATTTAACTTCTTTGTGAAATCTTATCAGTTAAATCCAAAATTTATATTTAATAATTCATGATGTGACTTGTCATTTGTAAACCATGTAAATTTAGAAGAAAATTTTCAAGAAGTCTTAAGGATCATTATCTAGACGCTGCATGACGCTGATTAACAGTTTACTCATTTCAAAGTGTCTGCAAAGATTACAAAAAAAAATAAGTGTCAAGCTAGAAAAGTATTCACATAACACAAATGAATTTCAACAGTGGCTTTAACACAAAAAATATCCACATTTATCAACTATGTATCAAATGTACCAATGTATTAAACAGCATATGTACCAATGTATCAAACAGCATATGAATCAATGTATTAACCAGCTTATGTAACAATGGATCAACTAGCATATGTAACAAAGGATCAACCAGCATATGTAACAAAGGATCAACCAGCATATGTAACAATGTATCAACCAGCGTATGTGCCAATGTATCAAACAGAGTATGCAACAATGTGTTAACCACCATATGTATCATTGTATTAACCTGCATGTGTAATGATGAAAAACTAAATGGACCAGGTAAATACTGCATTCTCCTTTTATATATTTTGGAGGGCAGAAATGTTCGGATGGGGGTGGGGGGAGAAGCAATGAAATCAGATCTTAAACCCAATAATCTATGGGATTATTTATTGCTGAAAGTCCAGACCATTCACAAAATTTGGTCAAGTAACTTATTCTAGAACAAGAGTTATTTTGCAAAATCCGTTATCTTAAAGCACCTACGACCTTGCCATTTAAATACACAAGCTTCTTCCAAACCATGAATGCAATAAACTTTATTTAAAGTATGAGGTTCAAAACTAAAATCAATATTATGCCCTACAAAATTATTTATCCTTTCAGTCAGTGACTGTGGCCAAAGATAATTAGGCTTTTTCTGTGCAAGTCAATCAGAAACATTTGGTGAAGATATATGTCAAAAAAAAAGAATTTTTGTATAGAAACCATTTCTATTATTACAGTTCATTTTGTACCAGAATGGGGGGGGGTAGTCTTATCACTTGGGTTGGTTTCACCCAGTGCAGTAGCTCCTGGTGTCACCCCCATGGTCCTGTTCCATAACAGAAAATACAGAATCCATAGTAATGTCACTTTGGTGTTGTCCCCCTCTGATGGTGCCACCCAGTGTGGTCCCCCCTCAACTCCTCTGGTGATGCCACTGACTGGAGGTCATTTTGAGAAAACTAGGGCTCAAACTAAAAATCTGGAGGTCTCTGAACTCAAATAAAAATAATGGGGGTCTATAAGCTAAAATATCAGGGTCTCTGAACTCAAATAAAAAAATTGGGGCACTCTCTGATGCACAAAAATGAGGGTAAAGAAAAATACTGCAAAGTATCTTGCAGGCAGAAAAATGAAAATTCAAATGTCCAATCATTTTCTTCAGCATGAAGAACTTTAATGTCCAATCAGCTGTTGAAGCATGAAGATTCAAATTTCCAATCCGTTACTCAAGCACAAAGATTTCAAAATGCCCAATCAATTATTCAAGCATGAAGATTCAAATGTCCAATCAGCTAGACAAGTATGAATATTCCAATGTCCAATCATTTACTCAAACTAGAAGAATTCAAATGTCCAATCAGCAACTCAAGCATGATGATTTAAAATGTCCAATCAGTTACACATGTATGAAGATTTCAGATGTCAAATCATTTACACAAGAATGAAGATTAAAATCCAATCCTTTACTCAAGCATGAAGATTTCAACTGTCCAATCAGCTATTCAAGCATGAGGATATCAAACGTCCAATCAAATACTCAAGTATAAACATTCAAATATCCAATCCATTACAAAATCATGAAGATTCAAAAGTCCAATACTCAAGTATGAAGATTTCAAATGTCCATTCAGCAACTCAAGCATGAAGATTTCAACTGTCCAATCAGGACAAGTACATGTATGAAGATTCAAATGTCCAATCATTTACTCAAACATGAAGATTTCAAATGTCCACTCTGCTATGCAAGCATGAAAATTTCAAACGTCCAATCAAATACTCAATTATGAACATTCAACTGTCCAATCCATTAATAAAGCATGCAGATTTAAAAGTCCAATACTTTACTCATGCATGAACGTCTTAAATGGCCAATCATTTACACAAGCATGAAGTTTTCAAATGTCCAATCCATTACTAAAGCATGACGATTTCAAATGTCAAATATATTCCTCAAGCATGAAGTTTGAAATGTCCAAACAGCTACTCAAGCACAAAGATTTCAATGTCCAATCAGCTAGTCAACATGAAGAACTCAAATGTCCAATCATTTACACAAGCATGAAGATTCAAATGTCCAAAGAGCTACTCAAGCATGAGGATTCCAATGTCCAATCAGCTACTCAAGCATGAAGATTCAAATGTCTACTCAACATGAATATTCAAATGTCCAATGATTTACTGAAGCTAGAAGATTTCAAATGTCCAATCAGTTACTCAAGTATGACGATCCAATGTCAAATAAGCTAATCAAGTATGAAGATGCAAATGTCCAATCAGCTACTCAAGTATGAATATTTCCAATGTCCGATACTTTACTCAAGCATTAAGATTAAAATGTCCAATCATTTACACAAGTATGAAGATTCCAGTGTCCAATCAACTACTCAAGCATGAAGATTTCAGCAGCTCAAGCATGAAGATTTCAAATGTCGAATCAGCTACACAACTTAATGTATGAAGATTCAAATATCCAATCATTTACCCAAGCATGAATATTTCAAATGTACTATCAGCTACTCAAGCATAAAGATTTTAAATGTCCAATCATATACTAAAGCATGAAAATTCAAATGTCCAAGAAAATACTCCAGCATGAAGATTTCAAAAGTCCAATAATTTACACAAGCATAAAGATTCAAATGTTCAATCTCTTACACAAGTATGAAAAATTCAACTGTCCAAACAGCTACTCAAGCATGAAAATTTCACTGTCCAATCAGCTACTCATTATGAATATTCAAATGTCCAATGATTTACTTAAACCTGCAAATTTCAAATGTCCAATCATTTATTCAACATGAAGATTTCAAATGTCCATTCATTTACTCGACATGAAGATTTCAAATGTCCAAGTATTATGATTCGAATGTCAAATCAGCTACTCAAGCTTGAAGAATTCAAATGTCCAATAAGCTACTTAAGTATGAAGATTCAAAATGCCCAATCATTTACACAAGCATGAAGATTTCAAATGTCCAATCAGCAACTCAAGCATGAACATTTCAAACATCTAATCATATACTAAAGCATGAAGATTTCAAATGTCGAATCCATTACGCAAGCATGAACATTTCAAATGTCAAATAAGCTCCTCCAGCAAATGTTGAATGATTTACACAAGCAAGAAGATACAAATGTCAAATCAGATACTCAAGCATGGAGATTTCTAATGTCCAATCAACTACTCAAATATGAAGACTCAAATGTCCAATCCATCACTCAAGCATGGAGATTTCTAATGTCCAATCCATCACTCAAGCATGATGATTTCAAATGTCCAATCATTTACACACAAGTATGAAGATTCAAATGTCCAATGCATTACTCAAGCATAAAGATTCAAATGTCCAATCAGCTACTAATGTATAAAGATTTCAAATGTCCAATCCATCACTCAAGCATGAAAATTCAAATGTCCAATCAGGTACTCAAGCATGAAGATTTCAAATGTCTAATAAGTTACACAAGTATGAAGATTCCAATGTGCAATCATTTACTCAAGCATGAAAAATTAAAATGTCAAATCAGCTACACAAGCATGAAGAATTAAAAATGTACATTCATTTCCTCAAGTATGAAGATTGAAATGTCCAATCAGCTACACAAGTATGAAGATTCAAATATACAATCAGCTCCTCAAGCATGAAACTTTCAAATGTCACATCAGCTACTCTAGCATGAAGATTTCAAATGTCCAATCAGCTACTCTAGCATGAAGATTTCAAATGTCTAATCCATTACTCAAGCATGAATATTTTCTTCAATCAGTTACTCAAGCATGAAGATTCAAATGTCCAAAAAGCTACTCAAGTATGAATATTTTGTCCAATCAGTTACTCAAGCATGAAGATTCAAATGTCCAAAAAGCTACTCAAGTATGAAGATTTTAAATGCCCTATCAGCTACTCAAATATGAAGACTCAAATGTCCAATGATTTACTGAAGCATAAACATTTCAAATGTCCTATCCATAACTCAAGCATGATGATTTAAATGTCCAATCAGCTACACAAATATGAAAATTTCAAATATCCATTCATTTACTCAACCAAGAAGATTCAAAGGTCCAATCAGCTACTCAAGCATGAAGAATTCAAAATGTCCAATCAGATACACAATCATAAAGATTTCATATGTCCAATAATTTACTCAAGCATGAAGATTAAAATATCCAATCAGCTGCACAAGCATGAAGAATTTAAAATGCCCATTCAGTTACAAAAGTATGAAGATTTCAAATGTCCAATCACCTACAAAAGTATAAAGATTCAAATGTCCAATCCGTGACTCATGCATGGAGATTTCCAATGTCCAATCAACACTCAAGCATGAAGATCTAAAATGTCCAATCAGCTACACAAGCATGAAGATTGAAATATCCATTAATTTACTCAAGCATGAATCAAATGTACAATCAGCTCCTCAAGCATGAAGATTTCAAATGTCCAATCAGCTACTCGAGAATGAATAAATCAAATGTCAAATCAGCTACACAAATGTGAAGATATCAAATGTCCAATGATTTACTAAACCATGAACATTCAAATGTTCAATCCAATACTCAAGCAGGAAGATCTTGTCCAATCAGTTACTCAAGCTTGAAGATTTCAAATGTCCAATCGCTTACACAAGCAAGAAGATACAAATGTCAAATCAGCAACTCAAGCATGAAGATTTCAAATGTCCAATGAGCTATACAAGTATGAAAATGTCAAATGTCCAGTCGTTCACTCAAGCTTGAAGACTTCAAATGTCCAATCATTTACTCAACCATGAAGATTAAAAGGTCCAATGAGCTACTCATGTATGAAGAATTCAAATGTCAAATCATTTAAACAAGTATGAAGAATTCAAAATGTCCAACCAGCTGCACAAGTATGAACATTTCTCATGTCCAATCATTTACACAAGTATGAAGATTCAAATGTCCAATCCATTACTCGAACATGAAGATTTCCAATGTCCAATCAGCTACTCATGTTTAAAGAATTCAAATGTCCAATCAATTACTCAACCATGAAGATTCAAATGTCCAATCAGCTACACAAGTATGAAGATTCAAATGTCCAATCTTTACTCAAGCATTGAGATTTCAAAAGTCCAATCAGCTACTCAAACATGAAGATTTCAAATGTTTGGATCAGCCACTCAAGTATAAAGACTTACTGTCCAATCAGCTACTCAAGCATGAAGATTTCAAATGTCCAATCAGCCACTCAAGTGTGACGACTACAACTGTCCAATAATATACACAAGTATGAAGATTCCAATGTGCAACTCAGCTACTCCAAGTATGAAGAATTCAAATGTCCAATCATTTACTCAACCATGAATATTTCAAATCTCCAATCAGTTACTCAACCATGAATATTTCAAATCTCCAATCAGCTACTCAAGCATGAAGATTTCAAATGTCCAATCAGCCACTCAAGTGTGACGACTACAACTGTCCAATAATTTACAAAAGTATGAGGATTCCAATGTCAAATCAGCTACACAAGTATGAAGAATTCAAAATGTCAAATCCATTAATCAAACATGAAGATTAAAATTTCCAATCAGTTACTCAAGCATGAAGAATTCAAATGTCCAATCATTTACTCAACCATTAATATTTCAAATCTCCAATCAGCTACTCAAGCATGAATATTTCAAATGTCCAATCATTTACTCAAACATTAGGATTTCAAATGTCCAATCAGCTACTCAAGCATGAATATTTCAAATGTTCAATCATTTACTCAAGCATGAATATTTCAAATGTTCAATCAGCTACTCAAACATTAAGATTTCAAATGTCCAATCATTTACACAAGCATGAATATTTCTAATGTACAATCAGCAACTCATGCATGAATGTTACAAATGTCCAATCAGCTACACAAGTATGCAGAATTGAAATCTCCAATCATTTACTCAAGCATGAAGAATTCAAAATGTACATTCATTTACACCATTATGAAGATTTAAAATGTCCAACCAGCTAAACAAGTATGAAGATTTCTCATGTCCAATCAGTTACTGAAGCATGAAGATTTCAAATCTCCAATCATTTACACAAGTATGAAGAATTTATGTCCAATCAGTTACTGAAGCATGAATATTTCAAAATGCCCAATCATTTACTCAAGCATGAAATTTTGCAATGTCCAATCAGTTACACAAGTATGAAGATTGAAATGTCCAATCAGCTACTCAAGCATGAAGAATTCAAAATTTCTAATCCATTAATCAAACATGAAGATTCAAATCTCCAATCAGTTACTCAACCATGAAGAATTCAAAATTTTTAATTTACGTGTATGAAAATTTGCAATGTCCATTCATTTACACAAGTATGAAGAGTGAAATGTCAGATCAGCTACACAAGTATGAAGAATTCAAAATGTCAAATCCATTAATCAAACATGAAGATTAATATTTCCAATCAGTTACTCAAGCATGAAAAATTCAAATGTCCAATCATTTACTCAACCATGAATATTTCAAATCTCCAATCAGCTACTCAAGCATGAAGATTTCAAATGTCCAATCGCTTACACAAGCAAGAAGATACAAATGTCAAATCAGCAACTCAAGCATGAAGATTTCAAATGTCCAATGAGCTATACAAGTATGAAAATGTCAAATGTCCAGTCGTTCACTCAAGCTTGAAGACTTCAAATGTCCAATCATTTACTCAACCATGAAGATTAAAAGGTCCAATGAGCTACTCATGTATGAAGAATTCAAATGTCAAATCATTTAAACAAGTATGAAGAATTCAAAATGTCCAACCAGCTGCACAAGTATGAACATTTCTCATGTCCAATCATTTACACAAGTATGAAGATTCAAATGTCCAATCCATTACTCGAACATGAAGATTTCCAATGTCCAATCAGCTACTCATGTTTAAAGAATTCAAATGTCCAATCAATTACTCAACCATGAAGATTCAAATGTCCAATCAGCTACACAAGTATGAAGATTCAAATGTCCAATCTTTACTCAAGCATTGAGATTTCAAAAGTACAATCAGCTACTCAAACATGAAGATTTCAAATGTTTGGATCAGCCACTCAAGTATAAAGACTTACTGTCCAATCAGCTACTCAAGCATGAAGATTTCAAATGTCCAATCAGCCACTCAAGTGTGACGACTAGAACTGTCCAATAATATACACAAGTATGAAGATTCCAATGTGCAAATCAGCTACTCCAAGTATGAAGAATTCAAATGTCCAATCATTTACTCAACCATGAATATTTCAAATCTCCAATCAGTTACTCAACCATGAATATTTCAAATCTCCAATCAGCTACTCAAGCATGAAGATTTCAAATGTCCAATCAGCCACTCAAATGTGACGACTACAACTGTCCAATAATTTACACAAGTCTGAAGATTCCAATGTGCAAATCAGCTACTCCAAGTATGAAGAATTCAAATGTCCAATCATTTACTCAACCATGAATATTTCAAATCTCCAATCAGCTACTCAAGCAAGAATATTTCAAATGTCCAATCATTTACTCAAACATTAGGATTTCAAATGTCCAATCAGCTACTCAAGCATGAATATTTCAAATGTTCAATCATTTACTCAATCATGAATAGTTCAAATGTTCAATCAGCTACTCAAACATTAAGATTTCAAATGTCCAATCAGCAACTCAAGCATGAATGTTATAAATGTCCAATCAGCTACACAAGTATGCAGAATTGAAGTCTCCAATCATTTACTCAAGCATGAAGATTTCAAAATGTCAAATTAGCTATACAAGCATGAAGAATTCAAAATGTACATTCATTTACACCATTATGAAGATTTAAAATGTCCAACCAGCTAAACAAGTATGAAGATTTCTCATGTCCAATCAGTTACTGAAGCATGAAGATTTCAAATCTTCAATCATTTACACAAGTATGAAGAATTTATGTCCAATCAGTTACTGAAGCATGAATATTTCAAAATGCCCAATCATTTACTCAAGCATGAAATTTTGCAATGTCCAATCAGTTACACAAGTATGAAGATTGAAATGTCCAATTAGCTACTCAAGCATGAAGAATTCAAAATTTCTAATCCATTAATCAAACATGAAGATTCAAATCTCCAATCAGTTACTCAACCATGAAGAATTCAAAATTTTTAATCAGCTACACATGCATGAAGATTTCTAATGTCCAGTCTGTGACCCGTGTATGAAAATTTGCAATGTCCATTCATTTACACAAGTATGAAGATTGAAATGTCCAATCAGCTACACAAGTATGAAGAATTCAAAATGTCAAATCCATTAATCAAACATGAAGATTAAAATTTCCAATCAGTTACTCAAGCATGAAAAATTCAAATGTCCAATTATTTACTCAACCATGAATATTTCAAATCTCCAATTAGCTACTCAAGCATGAAGATTTCAAATGTCCAATCAGCCACTCAAGTGTGACGACTACAACTGTCCAATAATTTACACAAGTATGAAGATTCCAATGTGCAAATCAGCTACTCCAAGTATGAAGAATTCAAATGTCCAATCATTTACTCAACCATGAATATTTCAAATCTCCAATCAGCTACTCAAGCATGAAGATTTCAAATGTCCAATCATTTACTCAAACATTAGGATTTCAAATGTCCAATCAGCTACTCAAGTATGAATATTTCAAATGTTCAATCATTTACTCAAGCATGAATATTTCAAATGTTCAATCAGCTACTCAAACATTAAGATTTCAAATGTCCAATCATTTACACAAGCATGAATATTTCTAATGTACAATCAGCAACTCATGCATGAATGTTACAAATGTCCAATCAGCTACACAAGTATGCAGATTTCAAAATGTCAAATCAGCTACACAAGCATGAAGAATTCAAAATGTACATTCATTTACACCATTATGAAGATTTAAAATGTCCAACCAGCTAAACAAGTATGAAGATTTCTCATGTCCATCAGTTACTGAAGCATGAAGATTTCAAATCTCCAATCATTTACACAAGTATGAAGAATTTATGTCCAATCAGTTACTGAAGCATGAATATTTCAAAATGCCCAATCATTTACTCAAGCATGAAATTTTGCAATGTCCAATCAGTTACACAAGTATGAAGATTGAAATGTCCAATCAGCTACTCAAGCATGAAGAATTCAAAATGTCTAATCCATTAATCAAACATGAAGATTCAAATCTCCAACCATGAAGAATTCAAAATTTTTAATCAGCTACACATGCATGAAGATTTCTAATATCCAATCTGTGACCCGTGTATGAAAATTTGCAATGTCCATTCATTTACACAAGTATGAAGATTGAAATGTCCAATCAGCTACACAAGTATGAAGAATTCAAAATGTCAAATCCATTAATCAAACATGAAGATTAATATTTCCAATCAGTTACTCAAGCATGAAAAATTCAAATGTCCAATCATTTACTCAACCATGAATATTTCAAATCTCCAATCAGCTACTCAAGCATGAAGATTTCAAATGTCCAATCAGCCACTCAAGTGTGACGACTACAACTGTCCAATAATTTACACAAGTATGAAGATTCCAATGTGCAAATCAGCTACTCCAAGTATGAAGAATTCAAATGTCCAATCATTTACTCAACCATGAATATTTCAAATCTCCAATCAGCTATTCAAGCATGAATATTTCAAATGTCCAATCATTTACTCAAACATTAGGATTTCAAATGTCCAATCAGCTACTCAAGCATGAATATTTCAAATGTTCAATCATTTACTCAATCATGAATAGTTCAAATGTTCAATCAGCTACTCAAACATTAAGATTTCAAATGTCCAATCATTTACACAAGCATGAATATTTCTAATGTACAATCAGCAACTCATGCATGAATGTTACAAATGTCCAAATCAGCTACACAAGTATGCAGAATTGAAATCTCCAATCATTTACTCAAGCATAAAGATTTCAAAATGTCAAATCAGCTACACAAGCATGAAGAATTCAAAATGTACATTCATTTACACCATTATGAAGATTTAAAATGTCCAACCAGCTAAACAAGTATGAAGATTTCTCATGTCCAATCAGTTACTGAAGCATGAAGATTTCAAATCTCCAATCATTTATACAAGCATGAAGAATTTATGTCCAATCAGTTACTGAAGCATGAATATTTCAAAATGCCCAATCATTTACTCAAGCATGAAATTTTGCAATGTCCATTCATTTACACAAGTATGAAGATTGAAATGTCCAATCAGCTACACAAGTATGAAGAATTCAAAATGTCAAATCCATTAATCAAACATGAAGATTAAAATTTCCAATCAGTTACTCAAGCATAGCAGCAGAGAGGGTGAACAGACCACGTTTTCAAGCAAAAATAAGGCTTCCCACAAATCTCATTTTAACCGAAAAAAAAAAGTCTCCATTTTTGTAAAACGGAGATTTTACGATTTTGCTCACAACGATGTGGTCATCCACCCTCTCTGCTGCTAAGGGAGATAAATTCTTTATAGATTAATCCGCCACAACTTATAACATTTACCTACTAAGTTCCCTTGTATTATGACGTTAAAGGAATTTGTCGTCTGCTATATTACCTGTAGAGAGGTATAATTGACATGTGTGCGCCCACGTGACTGTAATGGAGTAAATACGTGTGTTTCGTTAGAGTTGTTTTTTATCAACTTTAAATAATTTTAAAATCTTTTATTGTCGCTTTGGCTAAAACTGCATTTATTTAAATAGTTGTATTTATTGAGATCATCTATTAATACACTTTAAGTACAGACGTTCTTTATAATCCAGTATTATCTATGTTCGTTCAGCCGGAACGCGAGTGTTTCCCATTCATTGAAGTAGGTGGGCGTGGTTAAAATTCCTTGTATACAGCTCTTTATGATCTAATCGATAATGCATTTTTGTATAGAATAGGGAAAATATATGTTGTTATTTAAAAAACTGTATTATTTTGTTTAATGTTTCATTTAAAATAATTGTCTCATTTAAATGTTGTGAAACAGCATTAATAAGTAATAAGGAAATAAAATAACATACCCATGAAACGACGCTGCTGAAATAGTCGCCTTATATAGTATATCAAAGGTATAAAGCTTGGGGCTTTCGAAGGCCATTGCGACCGATCAAAACTAACCAACGCCATTAACCCAGGCGTGTGGTTGTCTTTTGTTCACAATCATGCAACCGGGTTAATTTAATTGGTTGCTTTTGATTGGTTGATTGGCCGTAGAAAATCCGCCCCGTCGTTTCATGTTTGTGCTGTCTTGTGCCGTCCCACATCATTACCATCATCGTTCCATTGAATAATAATCCATCCTTAATTAAGTTAATTAAGTACATGTTATGCCTAAAATTTGCCGCAACACTCGAGCGGAGATATATATGGCATTGTGCCGTCCATGTTGTGACGTCACCCCAAGCATATCTTCTGGGCGGTCTAAGATGGCGTTTGCCACCTTAGGCCTCCCGCCGGAGATGTATGTTTCGGGTCCCCTTGGGCTTACTTGGATGCGAAGGCAACCAAGGAGTTCCAAAGATGTGTTGTCGTATATGTAATGTTTTTTTTTTTTTTAATAATTAGAGATACAGTATACTATATTTATAAATAAATATAAATAATGGATATCAATGATGTAAATGCTATAATTGCTGAAATCTCAAATTTAAATAATAAAGGGGTATTATTATCTGAAAGTCTCGACGCTGACAAGATTACCTCGGAATATGAAGATATTGAGTATCAGTCTAGTAAGGGTCGTTATGTTTTACCTAGGATGTACAGGCTCGTGAAAGGCATTCAAAAATCCATCAATGCTTGTTTGTACGGTAACGACATTAATGTATTCATAACGCTATTTAGCACCGTTGAAGCAATACGTCAAAAGCTCGGCCAAGAGTATCAAAAACGAGCTGAAATTAGTTCTAAGGTTCGTGATCTTAGAAAAATGTTAAACGAGGAAAAACCCCGTTACTATAAAATAGGCTTTCAGTAATTTTTATTAAAAATAATTTTTTTTTTAGCGTTTTTTGTAACACTTACATAGGATTTTCTCCTGAAAGGATACTCAGCAGTCTGGACTTGCCCATGCAGTTATGTGCATAATGGATGATCTGGTCGTAGTAGCAAGTAATCACCGCGACGCCTCCATTTTCACGTAGTTGTTCTTGTTGCCGCGTCGTTAACACAAATCGTTCATCGCCGTTCTCAGATATTACAATTCTGAAATCCCCAGCGATGTTATTTCTGAAACATTCGCGGATAGCGTCGTACAGTTTAACCCTGTCGAAGATGAATACGTTAGCTTGATGGTACATTATTTAATAACTAAGTTATTTAATTGTGATGGAAACCCAAAGGGTTTTACATTTGAAAAATTAGTTCATAAACAATATATGGTAGGTGAATCGCTTACAACTAGATTAGCCCGAGAGCGGCTAGCAGCAATTAAAAAGTTTATACCGGTTCGAGACAGACTTCGCGAGAAACTTCAACAACGACAACAAGCGCAGACTGACTTTTCTGTGTCAAGTGAACAACTGTTTACTCCGATAACAAGTGCGACAAAAGATGTGAAAACAGCAACTGAACGAGCAATATACGGAGATATTCCTAAGGAAGGCAAGCGACGAGAAGTGCCTGTTCTTGGTGTACTTGAAAAGATAGCAGCAGAGACCGGACAAACACGCGCAGGGATACAACAGTTATCCAGTGATATAAAAACTCAGCGCGAGTATGAACGACTAGCTGATATTGATGATTCTGCACCTGAAACTCAAAGAGTTTCCACACCTGAACCACAACCTGTTGATGTCGTCACCCCAAGAGGTGTTTCCTTTATAGACAAACTCACCGAAGGAGCTATAGCAGAAATCAAACGACCTCAATTAATAAAACCCGAACATTATAAGATTTTTGGTAATTTTGCCGCCCAAAGTTTTCATTCTAGAAAGGACTTTTTAAAAGACGAGTATAAAAACAGTAGAATAAGCCGAGATGAATGGGTTGATTGGTTGTATAAAACGAATAAGGGGATTGGCCGTTTAAATAAAAGAGAATTGGGATATAAAGAATTTAGAAAGGGAATTGAAGAGTATGACGAAACTGGTACAACTGAGAAAACAAGCGGAAAAGGATATTCGATTAAAAATTCAAATGATTTCAACGCTGGAGTCTTTGACTCTACAGTGACATGCCCTGGTAACATTCTAAGTGATATATCAAGGTTAGAGGTTCTCATCGGAGGGAAACGAGCCGGAAATAACTCACCGGAAGTAATTAATGAAGCAGCTGATATCTGTAGACGATTATTTGCCGGCGGTATCATGGACATTGATGTATATCGAGAACTTATTGCTGAATTAGTTGAAAATCACAACGATGACAACGTCATTGATGATGAAAATCCAATGGATGTAAGCGATTAATCACTAATTGAAAAACTACTAGTTTTATAACAAGATGATTATACACTACAACCATGATAAACCAGTAAGCGTCTACGTGGTGAACTCACGATTGCCTGTTTATAGAGCATATTACGGAGATGGTTTCGGCAATACCATTGCGGGGTTATTTACAAGAATGGCTCCCAAGGTAGCGCCGTTAGCTAAACAATTATCAATGAAAGCCATTGATGCTATTCGTGATAAGGGAATCAATTTCGTTGGAAATCTTGCAGGAAAGGCATTTTCTGCCGCGAAAGATAAAATATCATTATTGGTACGAAAGAAACCAGGAATGACTTCGTCAGTGGTGAAACCACTAGTGCTGCCATCAACTACAGTGATGCCTGCAAAAATCAGCAAAGCAATAAATAACGCAGTGGAAGAAAAACTAGCGCAATTGACTTCGTCACCACCGGTAACAGATAGCGCTATCATGAACGCGATAGCAGGAAGTGGTTTGAAACAAAAAAGAAATTCGAAAAATTTTCAACGACGATAATTATTGCTTTGCAATTCACCAATTGAAAACGCTAGTAATGTTATAATGTTTAAACGAACAGCTGATCCCGCGTTAGATATGGAAGCCCCAGTGCGCAAAGATGATTCCGTCCGCGATTATCAATACTATTCCTATCATGCAATACAACCCGACCTACGATCGCGAATTGAACTTCAAGTTCAAGATACCAGTAAATACTTTTTGCCATGTGAAGCATTTATTGAAGTAGAAGGAAAACTTGTAACAAATGTTGCAGCTGATACCCCATATGCAAATGATTCAAATATCCGAGTTGGTTTCGTCAACAATGGTATAATGGCGTTATTTGAAAGTGCAAGATATCTCATTGATGGAAAAGAAATTGAATCAATAGACCGCGAGGTTGATGTTGCAACAACAATAATCGGACTAGCAAGATACTCCGATGATTATACAAGATCGGCTGGTCCATCTATGATGTTTGCAAAGGATACCTCTGATAACGCTGACCACCTTCAATACATTAAAGTGTTAACACCGCAAGACACTTCAGTTGATAATCAACGAGAAGCAACTAATCCAGAACGTCGAGCTAGACCAGGAGCTGCGTTTGATATTCTTAGAGGCGTTAATGATAATTTCAATTTAGGATTTGCAACACGAAAATTAGCATTGCAAGAACAGCAGCGATATTTTTCATGTGCGATTCCACTCCATCATATATTTGGATTCTGCAGAAATGTAAGAAAAGTCATCTATGGAGCCAAACACACAATCGCGTTAGTGCGAAAGGGCAATGACAATGATGCAATTTGGCGTACTGGTGCCGATGAAGGTAAAGTTGTTTTGAGTAAAATAGTATTATGGATGCCAGTAATGACTCCATCAATTACCACGGAAGAGCGGCTGCTCTCATTTATGGAAACAGGTGGTAAATCATTGCTAAGTTGGCTAACAACAACGACTGATGCTAAAGAGGATAATGTTAATGGTACATTTACATGGCACCTGGCATCAAAACAAGGCGTTTCAGCTCCACGTCATATATTTATAGCGCTGCAGAATCGGAATCGATTAGGTTCCCAAGAACGCAGTCATATGATATTTGATCGGTTAGGGGTAAGTGAGGTTTCACTGAGAATAAACGGACAACAAGAACCATCTGAGGATATACAGCTTAATTACGGAAACAACCAAATAGCACGTGTGTATCATCGGATGCTGTCATATATGGGTCGTGATCAAAATGTTGATACCGGTTTGCAAATATCGCAACTCGATTTTAAGAACTTGTATCCAATTTATTACTTTTCACTGGAACATCTTGATTTAACAAGACAATCCGTTGTTGACATACATTTTAGGGCTCGTATAGATCTTGGTGGTGTTGATTATAGAGCGGTTGCTGTTATTCTCAGCGACAAATCAATGTTGTTAGAAGGGGCTGGCGGACGAATGAGACTCGTTGATGCACCAGTAGAAAATCTATGATTGAAATCGTAAACGATTTTCACAATTAGATCAATTGAAAGCATAAATGTGTTTTACAATAAAATGCCATATAGTATTGTTAGTGTCAAGCTGACTGATGGTCAGGTCAAGAAATTAAAATCAAAATCCGCTAAAGAATGTGGAACAACAATAACGTTAAAACCAGCGCAGATGTCCGGCGGTACACATAAA
Source organism: Unio pictorum (assembly GCA_030141615.1). Lineage (NCBI taxonomy): Eukaryota > Metazoa > Mollusca > Bivalvia > Unionida > Unionidae > Unio > Unio pictorum. The sequence goes on from JARLTB010000048.1 coordinate 18,698,326, forward strand.
ATATCATTAACGGATCGTCAAATAAAACATTTTAATGATGCAATGAAAAATAAGCGAGGAGTTCAAATAGAATTTTCAAAAGCCGCAGTCGCGAACATGATAAAATCAGGTGGTATATTTCCATTGTTAGCTGCAATACCAGCATTGATTGCAGCGGCTGCCCCAGCGGTGGCGAAAGCGGCAGCGTTGGGAGCCGTTGGTACCGCGGCAGGGATGGCGTTGAAAAAGGCAACTGGGAAAGGATATAAAAAAAAGGGAAAGGGGTTGTACCTACCAGGAACCCCGTATTCATGGTACAGCGGGAAATCCGTGAACGGATCGGGTCTAAGAAGAATACCAGGAACGGTTTATTAATTCAGAAATCTTCGATTTCCGAACCTATAGTTCCCAAATCTTCGATTTCCGAATCTTCGATTTCCGAACCTATGGTTCCTATGTCCAATTTTGATTTAATTGATGCTGCTAAAAAACTAGCGATAAAAAACTTCAGAGGGGTTTTTATGAGAGATCAATTACCGAGAAAACCAAATAACGTTGAAACCGGTATTATCAATCTTGATAACAGCAGCGGATCGGGAACTCACTGGGTTGCATACGCGATTGATCCACGTGGGATTGTCTATTTCGATTCATATGGGTTAGCTCCACCAAGCGAGTTTATGCGGTATATAAATTCTTCGACGAAACTCAAAGAGTTTCCGATTTTTTATTCCACGCTGCCAACACAACAATTAAATGATCCACCGATATGCGGCCGTGAAGTATTAAATGTCCTCGCAGAGATTTCATTAAAATCCTTTGGATCTCCGTGGAAACCACCTCATCTGGTTGTAAACGAATACACGAGTGGGAAATTACAAGGATCAATAAATTGAAAACACAAGTTACGCTAACAATAATGATTGATATTTGGGGACAATCTCTGTCAATGTTGGAACCCACCGAGGAAACGTCTGCGGGTTCTATCGAGGATGTAAAAAAAATAATTGAAGATGAAATCGCTGAGATGTTAAATTTAATAGATGTTGACCCGAACGAATTAGTTGTATTTCAAGATCGCCAGGGTAAATTGAAAAGCAGTAATATATCCGTGAATGACATTTTGATACGGCAGAGCGATGCCGCTGAAAACTCTATTGCGCTTTATTCCAACGGTGGACGACTTAAACCAGGCGCACTTGTGTCTACGATCACCGACGCGATTGCCGCCCACGACAACACGATTGCCACCCACGGCCGTGAGCTGAATGATCTTATACGAGGTTATAATAGTTTTCGCAAAAATGTCGTACATAAATTCTTTGGAACCCCGCTTGTGGTTGGCATGACTCTAGCTGAAATTAAAGACTTGTTGAATTCATTCTTCGCTAACAAGGAAGCTGGAAGGATGATGACTGCTTCAGAAATCAAGGCAAATTATCTCGAGATTTCTAAACTAATAGAAGATCAAAAACCCACTAACGACGTAGTTGTTAAGTTTTTTGGAACCCCACTTGTGGCTGGCATGACTCTCGCTGAAATTAGCGAGTTTATCGGCAAGCATACTCACAATGCCTACATCGCTAATAGTTTCTTTGGTGTCCCGGCTACATCTACGATGACTCTCAAAGATATTAATATGTTTATGGTGAGACAAACAACACTTAATACCATCGTTGATAAATTTTTAGGGAGAACACCTGTATCTGAAACCACACTGACAGGTCCGACTCTCGCTGAAATTAAAAGCGCTATTGACGAACAAAAACCCACCAGTGAAATGGCTAAAAATTTCTTTGAGGGTTCTAAAAGTTACAATATCACTACGACATATTCTCAACTCGAGGGGGATTATCTATTCCGAGAAGGTTTGAAACTTCACCTCCTTTTGGTTTCATTTTTTAAACGCCACGATGGAAAGATAATGAAAGATACCGAAATCAATAAAACCTATTCCGACGTTATTGACGATATTTCTAAACTAAAAGAAAAATCTGAAAGGGTAAAGCATGGGACCTTTGATTGGATAAAAAACTCTAATGCTAAATTGAAAGTCAATATCGAGGGGTGGCCCCATGGTATCTACAGGATGACATTAATCTCTAACAATCAATTTGATATCATCGTGAAAGGTAAAACCTACTTTGGTGGCACCGCGACAGTAATTATCGTGGGTGGAGAAGAATTTGAGATTGTCGGGGTTGATAACACCATTAGAAAAGAAATAACATGGTGTATAGAATTTATATGTGAAGTAAACTACCCCCTGATCCACTACCCGGAAGATGGCAAATAATTGAAAACACTAGCGGGTTTAAAATAACAATGATTTCATCAACGCAATGTCGCTATGATCAGGTCAGAGAATTTCAGACTAGACTCAAAACCCTCACTGAGGAGTATCAAATAAAAATAAAAAAATACCGACGAAGAATCACCGCAATTGATGTTATTATGTACTCGGTGTCAAGCGTTCTCACTGGCGCCGGAATAATACTTGCATCGGTTATAATGATTGCCCCGGTCGTAGTTCCAATTTGCATTTCTGCGGTGGCTACAATCGGGGGTATATCAACCGGGATAGCAAAAAAGATATCATCATGCAGCCAGAGTAAACTGCAGAATTACTTACTTCAATTTCATATTGCATCAACCGCATATTCGCAGTTATCCCTGATGATATCGTCGTCACTCGATAATACAATTATATCAGATAGTGAATTCTCAGCGATGGTCAGTATTTTTGATTCAGCGATATCAAAATTAGAGCAACAACATGAATATAATAACAATGACAACACCGATGGAATTAGAAAACACAAACCCAAAAAAAACCAAAATGATCTCAATAATCTCAACCATACCAGATTGTGAGTTCTCAGTGATGGTCAGTATTTATGATTCCGCGGTGTCAAAATTAGAAATACAACATGAGTATAATAACAATGACGACACCGATGGAATTACTTCAACGAGTAGTGGAGAACACGAACCAAGTACAAACAAGCATGATATCAATAACATCAACGAGTCCTGAATTTAGTGTGAACTTCCCTTCTCCGATTCCAGTGCGTGAGATCGCGCTGGCAAAATTACGAGTATATCATAGCTGGCCTAATATCAGATCGGTTGCATTTGGTGGTCAGCAACCCAATAACGCACTGGTGTTCTCGTATAAGAATAAACCCGATGGTACTCCAGAGTGGGAAACTGTTTCGTTACCAACTGGGTCGTACCAAATTAAGCAAATCAATGCTGAAATTCAGCGTAGAATAAAATCAATCACTGGAAAAGAATCAAAAATAGCTATTAATCTTCATCAACCGACGCTCTCGTCGTCGATCGAAATAAGCACAGAGGGATACATTGTAGATATATATAACAGCTCGTTAAGAACAGTGTTAGGATGGCCTGAAAAACCACCGGAAAAATCCGCCACCGACTTAACCACGGACGTACAATCATATCATGAAATCAATCCCAGTTATCGAGATAATTTATCTGATATAAGAAAGGGAAGAATCGCCGATAGATTTATATTTACCAACAAAGACACATTGCAATGGGATTTTATCATTAAAAGAACAACCGACTCATCTGTTACTATTTCATTTACGCTAACTGACGTCCGTGGTTATTTTAATGAAATTAAACAATTATATGAAACACAACTAGAACAACTACGGAAAACAAAATCGCAAAAACATGTTGAAATAATAAATCAACTTATATCGGACATGGAATATATCTATGAACTAATTATTCAAACAATAATTAATGACAACAGCGACAATAAACAACGATTCCTAACCGATTACAATATCACAGAGGACAATCTGCGTAATTTCAAGTTTCCCGGGTACAAAGCTGATGAACTAGCAAGAATTGTTAAAACCGATATCAAGGCGCTACAAAAACAAGATCCATCTGTCCTCCTCAAATATAATAATGACCCAGATGGCGGTGGTAGGCATATCGCTCCGTTCAACGTGAATATATCCTCAGTGATTGCGCTCAATTTAGTATGTGATGCAATTGAAGGAAGCTATCAAATTAATCTAGAGCAATCAAATCAAGCTCAGCAAGGATATATTCTTTATTCGTTTGCACCAACAGCTCCTCCAGGATTCCTAATTATTGAAAACCCAATTAATCCTGTCTACATGCGATGCCATAATAATTCGTTAACGAGAATTAATTTCAAACTCACCGACCAGTCAAATAATCTGATTGATTTACAAGAAGAGGTGTTAGCGATTAGTCTGTTTGTAAAGTCGTAAAGACTTTCAATCCTAAAAATCTTCGATTTTCAACAAAGGATTTTCATCCCCCCCCCAGACAAGGTCTGGGACAAGGTCTGGGACAAGGTCTGGGACAAGGTCTGGGACACGATATCGTATCGGACTCGATCAAATTTTCGGTTGAACTCGTAAAAGAATTATTAACCCACAAATGAAACATTTGCAGCAGCAGCAGAGAGGGTGATGACCACATCGTGCAACCTTGAATCGTTTAGGTGTATACGAATTTTATTTTATGACCATTTTTTTTAGACAGAGCAGTTTTAATTATATTTTCTGAAACAAATCGTATTGAAGCCCTACAAATGTCAAAGTATCTACTGGCTTCATTTATCGATTGAAAGCTTCTCTCTTCATTATTTTCTAAATCAAACGATTTAACTCTCCTAGGGGGTTTTGCATGTTTGCCAGTTCCACCTAATTTTGCATTCCGACTTTGTGAGACGGCTTGAAGATTCACAAGACAATTATCAGTCTTCACGCCATTTATGTGATCAATCACAAATCCGTCTTCGATTAATCCATTATGACATTCAAAAATAATTCTGTGACAGAGATATGTTTTATTTCTAGCACTAAACAACAAATACCCCATATTATTTAGATATCCAACCGGGTTTTTTAGTCTGCGGTGCCTGACAACACCATCACTGGAGGCTTCGTAATTAACGAGCACTGGATGAGGTCTGAAATCTTGGCTCATTTATATAATAATATTACTTGTCTAATTTATTATTTGCTTTAATTATAAGTCTATCAATGTAGTCTTGAGGGTTTTTGATGATTTTGTCCTTGATTTTATCAAGGACGTTAGGGTCAATGATTCGTTTGTCATAATAGCGTTTTAGTTCCCTGTATCGTTTACCCCCACAAGCAAGACACAACTGCGATTTTCCTCTAACGCCCACCCCACATTGGAGGCATGGAAGAGGGCCAAAACTTCCTCGCCTAACGCTTTGCATATGATACCCACAGAATTCGCTTCTGCATGATTTGTTACACGGGGTTGTTGATCCAATCATTAGCCACTTGCAGTGATTCATTATACTATATTTTTCTATTTAAATACTTGTTTTAATTATAACATGGAGGAATTCAACAGATTATCCAAAATTAAGCCCTGGAAAAATACTAAATTCATTGATTATAACATGGCAGAGTTCAAGAGATTATCCAAAATTAAGCCTTGGAGAAATACTAAATTCATTGATTATAACATGGCAGAGTTCAAGAGATTATCGAAAATTAAGCCCTGGAAAAATACTAAATTCAATCTTGATAGGGAGTTCCAAAGATTATCGAAAATTAAGCCCTGGAAAAATACTAAATTCAATCTTGATAGAGTCTCTGATACACCAAAACGTCTAATCGGTGATAGAACTATACTCGGTAAAATCAGGGAGTGTTTTAATGAATTCTACCGAGACGGTGCAGCATACTGTTGGTCGACATTTCGAATTATTGATGAAGATGTCAATGTACCCATCATCGATGCTACTATGAACGATAAAAGAGCAGCTGAGATAATTTCACACCTTGGCGTAAAATCCAAAGGTGGAAATCCAAAGGTGGAAATCCAAAGGATTTCAAGCAAAGCAATTCCCAAACAAAGCAATTCCCATCAGAAGTATTTTTTCAGAATAAAATTCATTATCGAAGTCGAAGGCAAATGGATTATTAGGGATAAATTTGAACCAATCCTCAAGGATAAAAAAACTGTCATTGTAAGTAGAGATTCCAAACCAGGAATTCTAACTGGAATTGACAAACCATACTACGAGAGATCTTATCCTGTAACAGCAATCGTTTATGGGATATATCCGTTAAATGATAAACCCGATATTGCAAAACTAGCTCCTATGAAATATTCACCGTTGACTTCGTCAAGGCTCAATTGTGTAGCAACACGGGTAATGGAACACTTCACAAATGCATCCCGAGGAAATAAACTAACTGATCTGCGACGTAGGAAAATAACCGAATGGGAACTGACAGTGAAACAGCACGGTGCAAAGATTTCTGATATAGCTAAATTAGAAGCATCATTAAAATTCCCAATATCAGTAACAACAATAACCGGAGAAGTATTATACGAACCGAAATATCAATCGCGAGGGGCTCCAATACAAATTATTGATCATAACGAACACGCGTGGACACCTGCAGTAACAATATTTCCACGAGATAGAACCGTGAGATATATCCCCCGGAAATTTTCCGGGGAATTTTCCGGGGATGTTTTCTATGAAGAGAAATTATTTGATGCTATTCATGCGTTGTGTAAAGATGATCCTGTGTCAGTGTGGTTACTTAGTAGTGCTGGTTCCGAATCAGGATTTGATCAATTTGTAAGACCAAATGGTGAATTATATCGCGTTGAAGAATTAGATAACAGAATGAGAAAAATCGCTAGTGATTTTTCACCAGAGAGTTCCCATGAAAAACTATTGACGGATAGTTTTACTATTCCATCAGTGGTAGCTCACTTCGCAAGAGAAAAAAACTCCTGGCGTCCAACACGAAGTGATTTTCTCGAGGACGTTAAATTAAGTTGCATCGAATTTGGTCATGGAGGACTGTGGAATACGAAATACTCACGTGATGGTATGATTTCAATTGATATAGCCGCGTGTTATCCCGGAAGTTTTCTCGGGTATGGGGAATGTAGTAACTATTTTAAACGATTTGGACACCCCACGCATGAAATGACTCGTGTTGCGATTAATGGGCCATTACCTGATTTTGATTTAACCGGATTCGCTCGTGTGATATCATTTGAACTCGCTACAGGGTTACATCCGTGTAGTTATGTTTGGCTTGGTAGACATATATCTGAAAAGGCCTGGATGCCAATAGTGTTACTACGATATATGATTGATTGTGGCATGCTGATATCGTTGATTGTTTCCGAAGCTATTATATGCTATCGAGCTCAGAAAGAAGTTTGGCTACCACAACCCGATCTAGATCATATAATTAGCGAATTGCGAAAACAATTCCCTGATTTCAATGAAGAACAAATCATGAATTGGTCTAAGAAGTTATTTGAAATTAAAAAAGAACAAGCAAAGGATTTTGGACGAAGAATAATCGGTAAATTTACCCAGGGTGGAAGATACGACAATGCAAAATTTTCCTCGCGGTTGATCATAGACGTCGCTGAATACGATTTTCTTGTAACGGATTTAACGAAACAGGGAAAACTTGTATCCCGTAAGGATGCTTTTCTATCCAATGGTGAGAAATTGGGTACGGTTGTTACCTACTGTGATGGATATAATTCCCAGTACACACATTTGAGAAGTTCTATGCTAGCTTATGCTTCTATCAATTTATTTTCGATGATAAATAGATTTCCTAATACCGCGGTTAGAGTAGCTACTGATTCGATGTATATACACAATAAATACAAATCAGATGTAGCTAAATTCACATCCCAGGAGGAAGCGTGGGGATGTTGGAGATTTAAAAAGGAGACGCTACATGAGTATTGTGAATCGGCAGATGTTACCATGGATGAAAAGTACTTAAAATGTGATGAGATTCAATCAGAATTTTCTAATGCACCACCGGTATCTGATCCAATATGTAGATAAAAGACAGTTTATTTAAACGGTTGTGGTGGGTCAGGAAAGACAACTCGTGCAATTGAATTATATCGTCGGTCAAACATGATTGTGTTAACACCGACTCACAGACTCGCCAGAGAGATGATACAGCGAGGGGTAAATGCCTGTACTTATCATAGTTTCTTTCGATGGAAAGGCGATGAATGGACCCCTGATCGAATGGGTGATAAATTCATTCCTGAAATCATAATTTGGGATGAAATATGCACGGTATCGTTGAGAGTATTACAAACATTTCTCAAGTGGTTGTTAAACAAAAACACAAAAGTCGTCATGTGCGGTGATCACGGCCAACCACCACCATTTGTCGGTGGATCTCCACATGAATGGCTAAAGGGTTCTGTAGACTATTATGAAGAAATTAATACCGACCATAGATCACTTGATGAACAATTACGCGAGTTCAAAGCACTGATTAGATTACAACCGGATAAAATCCAATGCGAAATAGCGCGTGAAATAATTTCAGAAACTCCCATGAATGATTTCTGGGAAACGTGGAGACCAAATGATTTGATAGTAGCAAGTAGAAAAATAGTCAGAGACACACTTCAGATGAAGTTATTTGAAACGCATAAAGAAAAATTTGCAACACTTCCAGTACCGTTGTGTTATAGGCCTTCAGATACACGAAAGCAGAATATTGAAGTTGATATTCCAGGGAAGAGTGAAAAGCAGATTCTCGTGTTAAATGATATTGTGCTGGTTGATATCAGCGTCGTCGAAAATGCATTGCGTGCTAATAAATCCCCATGGACGCTAGGATACGCAGCGACGATACATTCTTCACAGGGATTAACTATATCGGATACAATTGTTTGGATGGTAGATAATCGCATCGAATGGTCGAATTTAGTCTATCTCGCAGTATCCAGAGTACGAAAAATAAATCAACTTCGAAGAGTTGTCGTTGGCGAAGCCAGTGGCGATGATAATGACACAACAATAAGTGATATTGATGTTAGCATCATTAATAAAAAACTCTCCGGTTACAAACAACAGGACAAAAAAAACCAACGAGAATTTGATATTGATGCTAAATTAATAATTACGCTGAAACAACAACAGAATAATCACTGCGCGAGTTGCAATTGTATAATGCGTTGGCAGTATTCGGATAAAGATCCTCGCCAATTTACCGTAGACAGAAAAAATAACAGTCTCGGTCATGTCAGAAACAATGTGATGTTGACTTGTCTTGAGTGCAATAGACGCAACGGCGCTAATTAAGACCATGCGGTGGTAATTGAGTATCCTCGGGAATTACCTGTAATTGTTGTCGAGTAAATCCTCGTTGAGGGGCAGTTGAATCCAGTTTATAGACTGGAGGTCTACCCGTAGATCGTGTTATACTAGATATCTTGTGTGCAGTAACACTCCAAATAGGATCAGTAGCCCTTTTTCTGCCACCCTCAAGCTCTCCTGGTTCGTATAAATACCTAACAGTGACATTACTACCAAGAATTGGTTGGGAAACGCTAGCGTTTCTAGGGAAATCTTTTTGTGGTTGTACGGGTATAGACTTCTTTTTAATAGCGTTCCTAGGTTTCATGTTGATTGTTCTAGTGATCTCATTATTCAGTGCGGTAATCACAGCTGGTAACCTTTTGACCCATTCACGGGATCGCTTTTCTTGAATGAATTCTTTTGCGTATTGATATCCAAATAACCGCTCAGCAATCGTCCGATTAAATCGTTCGACAATGGCCTGATCGCGATGTAGCGCAGTATGCCCTCGTCGTATGGTGACATTATGATTTTTCATTGTAGATAGAACCGCACCCTGAAATTCCTTGCCAGGATCAACCTGCAATAGATTTGGCCAGCGTAGTGGACCTCGTCGATAAATCCTTTCAAATGCAGAAGCAACTTCAGTGGCTGATTTTGTTTTTAACGGTTCTTCTTCTTTGTATCGACTTGCAATATCAACTACGGTTAACGCATATTTGTAACCACGATCATGTGGCAAAAATAATATATCAGCCTGATGAACTTCATTAGGAGCAGTCACATCAAAATGCGAGAATTGAATTTGTTTAGGCGGTGGTAGATAAATTTGCCATAGTGCCTGTTTGGATAACCAATCCGCCGCAGTGGTTTTTTTCACTTTTGCAGCGCTAGCGAGTTTATGGACTGCTGATTTACCCCTCCAGTATCCTCTTGGGGAATAATAAATTGATTCCATATTATTAATTACCAGCACCCAACATCAATTTACTTTTCATAGCTGATTTTACCAACCACGAAGATAACTTTTCTTTGAAGGATTTATCAGGAATAGCATTTAACGCATGAATTAATTTCACATCTGCTAGATGTCTGTGTTGCAGATTGCTGCTTTTATAAGCAACATCATGAAGGTGACAGGCCTTATCAATGGCGTTTATTGGTTCTTCACCGGGGTTGGGTTGATTTTGATTATTGAGTCTGATATCAAGTCTGGTTCCCGGTCCACAGTAGCTATATCCTGGGAGGTGCTTTTCTCCGGGGTACTTTGCCCATGGGGTTCCAGGGAGCTTTGCCAATTTGGCTGCGATATCACCTCCTCGTTTTTTTTTAAATCAGATTTCATAGACACAAATCTAAATTTCTTTGTACCACATTGCACGCATTTACCAGAAAGCGCTGATCGGTTATTTTTAGTTGTAACCGTCGTCACATCATCTGTGCCAGTACGCGTTTTACACTTCACACAATATAGATCCATAATTTATGTATAGAAATATGGATATAATTGATTTTTCGGCGACTAAAACAAGAGAACCAATTAAGCATCATGCAGCGCTACCAAACTCTATCCGGATGATTATAATCGGGCCATCTGGATCCGGTAAAACGCAATTGTTGCTCAATTTAATAATGAGATGGATGAAGTGGGATAAGTTGTATTTAATTGCCCCTAGCGTAGATGATCAACGATGTTATGAAGTGTTAAAGGATTTTAACGAGAATGCTTCAGAAATTAAGGGCGAGAACGCCATTGATTTTATAACCGATATCGATGAAGCACCGAGCACTGATGATATTGATGGAGATATTAACAATTTAGTCGTATACGACGATATAATGTTGGATAAACAAAAAAATCCTGCTAGGATCTTTTCCAGAGGCAGGCATAAAAACACTGACGTAATATATGTCACTCAACGCTACACACAGATTCCAAAAGTGATTAGAGATAACTGTAATATTCTTGCTGTGTTTAACGGCGTTGATACACATACGCTACGAAATATTTGGCAGACATGGTGTTCCGATATGGACTTCAATCAATTTAAAAATTTCTTTAGTAACGCTCAGTCGACTCCGCATGGATTTATAACAATAAATTTACATGATCCTCGGACTCGATATCGTATCGGACTGGATCAAATATTCGGTTAAAATCATTTCTTATTTTTTGTTAACCCTTAGCAGCAGAGAGGGTGGATGACCACATCGTTGTGAGCAAAATCGTAAAATCTCCGTTTTACAAAAATGGAGACTTTTTTTTTTCGGTTAAAATGAGATTTGTGGGAAGCCTTATTTTTGCTTGAAAACGTGGTCTGTTCACCCTCTCTGCTGCTAGCATGAAAAATTCAAAATGTCCAATCATTTACTCAACCATGAATATTTCAAATCTCCAATCAGCTACTCAAGCATGAAGATTTCAAATGTCCAATCAGCCACTCAAGTGTGACGACTACAACTGTCCAATAATTTACAAAAGTATGAGGATTCCAATGTCCAATCAGCTACACAAGTATGAAGAATTCAAAATGTCAAATCCATTAATCAAACATGAAGATTAAAATTTCCAATCAGTTACTCAAGCATGAAGAATTCAAATGTCCAATCATTTACTCAACCATTAATATTTCAAATCTCCAATCAGCTACTCAAGGATGAATATTTCAAATGTCCAATCATTTACTCAAACATTAGGATTTCAAATGTCCAATCAGCTACTCAAGCATGAATATTTCAAATGTCCAATCAGCTACTCAAGCATGAATATTTCAAATGTTCAATCATTTACTCAAGCATGAATATTTCAAATGTTCAATCATTTACTCAAGCATGAATATTTCTAATGTACAATCAGCAACTCATGCATGAATGTTACAAATGTCCAATCAGCTACACAAGTATGCAGAATTGAAATCTCCAATCATTTACTCAAGCATGAAGAATTCAAAATGTACATTCATTTACACCATTATGAAGATTTAAAATGTCCAACCAGCTAAACAAGTATGAAGATTTCTCATGTCCAATCAGTTACTGAAGCATGAAGATTTCAAATCTCCAATCATTTACACAAGTATGAAGAATTTATGTCCAATCAGTTACTGAAGCATGAATATTTCAAAATGCCCAATCATTTACTCAAGCATGAAATTTTGCAATGTCCAAACAGTTGCACAAGTATGAAGATTGAAATGTCCAATCAGTTACTCAACCATGAAGAATTCAAAAATTTTAATCAGCTACACATGCATGAAGATTTCTAATGTCCAATCTGTGACCAGTGTATGAAAATTTGCAAAGTCCATTCATTTACACAAGTATGAAGATTGAAATGTCCAATCAGCTACACAAGTATGAAGAATTCAAAATGTCAAATCCATTAATCAAACATGAAGATTAATATTTCCAATCAGTTACTCAAGCATGAAAAATTCAAATGTCCAATCATTTACTCAACCATGAATATTTCAAATCTACAATCAGCTACTCAAGCATGAAGATTTCAAATGTCCAATCAGCCACTCAAGTGTGACGACTACAACTGTCCAATAATTTACACAAGAATGAAGGTTCCAATGTGCAAATCAGCTACTCCAAGTATGAAGAATTCAAATGTCCAATCATTTACTCAACCATGAATATTTCAAATCTCCAATCAGCTACTCAAGCATGAATATTTCAAATGTCCAACCATTTACTCAAGCATGAATATTTCAAATGTTCAATCAGCTACTCAAACATTAAGATTTCAAATGTCCAATCATTTACACAAGCATGAATATTTCTAATGTACAATCAGCAACTCATGCATGAATGTTACAAATGTCCAAATCAGCAACACAAGTATGCAGATTTCAAAATCTCAAATCAGCTACACAAGCATGAAGAATTCAAAATGTACATTCATTTACACCATTATGAAGATTTAAAATGTCCAACCAGCTAAACAAGTATGAAGATTTCTCATGTCCAATCAGTTACTGAAGCATGAAGATTTCAAATCTCCAATCATTTACACAAGTATGAAGAATTTATGTCCAATCAGTTACTGAAGCATGAATATTTCAAAATGCCCAATCATTTACTCAAGCATGAAATTTTGCAATGTCCAATCAGTTACACAAGTATGAAGATTGAAATGTCCAATCAGCTACTCAAGCATGAAGAATTCAAAATGTCTAATCCATTAATCAAACATGAAGATTCAAATCTCCAACCATGAAGAATTCAAAATTTTTAATCAGCTACACATGCATGAAGATTTCTAATGTCCAATCTGTGACCCGTGTATGAAAATTTGCAATGTCCATTCATTTACACAAGTATGAAGAGTGAAATGTCAGATCAGCTACACAAGTATGAAGAATTCAAAATGTCAAATCCATTAATCAAACATGAAGATTAATATTTCCAATCAGTTACTCAAGCATGAAAAATTCAAATGTCCAATCATTTACTCAACCATGAATATTTCAAATCTCCAATCAGCTACTCAAGCATGAATATTTCAAATGTCCAATCAGCCACTCAAGTGTGACGACTACAACTGTCCAATAATTTACACAAGTATGAAGATTCCAATGTGCAAATCAGCTACTCCAAGTATGAAGAATTCAAATGTCCAATCATTTACTCAACCATGAATATTTCAAATCTCCAATCAGCTATTCAAGCATGAATATTTCAAACGTCCAATCATTTACTCAAACATTAGGATTTCAAATGTCCAATCAGCTACTCAAGCATGAATATTTCAAATGTTCAATCATTTACTCAATCATGAATAGTTCAAATGTTCAATCAGCTACTCAAACATTAAGATTTCAAATGTCCAATCATTTACACAAGCATGAATATTTCTAATGTACAATCAGCAACTCGTGCATGAATGTTACAAATGTCCAAATGAGCTACACAAGTATGCAGAATTGAAATCTCCAATCATTTACTCAAGCATGAAGATTTCAAAATGTCAAATCAGCTACAAAAGCATGAAGAATTGAAAATGTACATTCATTTATATCATTATGAAGATTTAAAATGTCCAACCAGCTAAACAAGTATGAAGATTTCTCATGTCCAATCAGTTACTGAAGCATGAAGATTTCAAATCTCCAATCATTTAAACAAGTATGAAGAATTTATGTTCAATCAGTTACTGAAGCATGAATATTTCAAAATGCCCATTCATTTACACAAGTATGAAGATTGAAATGTCCAATCAGCTACACAAGTATGAAGAATTCAAAATGTCAAATCCATTAATCAAACATGAAGATTAAAATTTCCAATCAGTTACTCAAGCATGAAAAATTCAAATGTCCAATCATTTACTCAACCATGAATATTTCAAATCTCCAATTAGCTACTCAAGCATGAAGATTTCAAATGTCCAATCAGCCACTCAAGTGTGACGACTACAACTGTCCAATAATTTACACAAGTATGAAGATTCCAATGTGCAAATCAGCTACTCCAAGTATGAAGAATTCAAATGTCCAATCATTTACTCAACCATGAATATTTCAAATCTCCAATCAGCTACTCAAGCATGAATATTTCAAATGTCCAATCATTTACTCAAACATTAGGATTTCAAATGTCCAATCAGCTACTCAAGTATGAATATTTCAAATGTTCAATCATTTACTCAAGCATGAATATTTCAAATAATCAATCAGCTACTCAAACATTAAGATTTCAAATGTCCAATCATTTACACAAGCATGAATATTTCTAATGTACAATCAGCAACTCATGCATGAATGTTACAAATGTCCAATCAGCTACACAAGTATGCAGATTTCAAAATGTCAAATCAGCTACACAAGCATGAAGAATTCAAAATGTACATTCATTTACACCATTATGAAGATTTAAAATGTCCAACCAGCTAAACAAGTATGAAGATTTCTCATGTCCATCAGTTACTGAAGCATGAAGATTTCAAATCTCCAATCATTTACACAAGTATGAAGAATTTATGTCCAATCAGTTACTGAAGCATTAATATTTCAAAATGCCTAATCATTTACTCAAGCATGAAATTTTGCAATGTCCAATCAGTTACACAAGTATGAAGATTGAAATGTCCAATCAGCTACTCAAGCATGAAGAATTCAAAATGTCTAATCCATTAATCAAACATGAAGATTCAAATCTCCAACCATGAAGAATTCAAAATTTTTAATCAGCTACAGATGCATGAAGATTTCTAATATCCAATCTCTGACCCGTGTATGAAAATTTGCAATGTCCATTCATTTACACAAGTATGAAGATTGAAATGTCCAATCAGCTACACAAGTATGAAGAATTCAAAATGTCAAATCCATTAATCAAACATGAAGATTAAAATTTCCAATCAGTTACTCAAGCATGAAAAATTCAAATGTCCAATCATTTACTCAACCATGAATATTTCAAATCTCCAATCAGCTACTCAAGCATAAAGATTTCAAATGTCCAATCAGCCACTCAAGTGTGACGACTACAACTGTCCAATAATTTACACAAGTATGAAGATTCCAATGTCCAATCAGCTACACAAGTATGAAGAATTCAAAATGTCAAATCCATTAATCAAACATGAAGATTAAAATGTCCAATCAGTTACTCAAGCATGAAGAATTCAAATGTCCAATCATTTACTCAACCATGAATATTTCAAATCTCCAATCAGCTACTCAAGCATGAAGATTTCAAATGTCCAATCAGCCACTCAAGTGTGACGACTACAACTGTCCAATAATTTACACAAGTATGAAGATTCCAATGTGCAAATCAGCTACTCCAAGTATGAAGAATTCAAATGTCCAATCATTTACTCAACCATGAATATTTCAAATCTCCAATCAGCTACTCAAGCATGAATATTTCAAATGTCCAATCATTTACTCAAACATTAGGATTTCAAATGTCCAATCAGCTACTCAAGCATGAATATTTCAAATGTTCAATCATTTACTCAAGCATGAATATTTCAAATGTTGAATCAGCTACTCAAACATTAAGATTTCAAATGTCCAATCATTTACACAAGCATGAATATTTCTAATGTACAATCAGCAACTCATGCATGAATGTTACAAATGTCCAATCAGCTACACAAGTATGCAGAATTGAAATCTCCAATCATTTACTCAAGCATGAAGAATTCAAAATGTACATTCATTTACACCATTATGAAGATTTAAAATGTCCAACCAGCTAAACAAGTATGAAGATTTCTCATGTCCAATCAGTTACTGAAGCATGAAGATTTCAAATCTCCAATCATTTACACAAGTATGAAGAATTTATGTCCAATCAGTTACTGAAGCATGAATATTTCAAAATGCCCAATCATTTACTCAAGCATGAAATTTTGCAATGTCTAATCAGTTACACAAGTATGAAGATTGAAATGTCCAATCAGCTACTCAAGCATGAAGAATTCAAAATGTCTAATCCATTAATCAAACATGAAGATTCAAATCTCCAATCAGTTACTCAACCATGAAGAATTCAAAATTTTTAATCAGCTACACATGCATGAAGATTTCTAATGTCCAATCTGTGACCCGTGTATGAAAATTTGCAATGTCCATTCATTTACACAAGTATGAAGATTGAAATGTCCAATCAGCTACACAAGTATGAAGAATTCAAAATGTCAAATCCATTAATCAAACATGAAGATTAAAATTTCCAATCAGTTACTCAAGCATGAAAAATTCAAATGTCCAATCATTTACTCAACCATGAATATTTATAATCTCCAATCAGCTACTCAAGCATGAAGATTTCAAATGTCCAATCAGCCACTCAAGTGTGATGACTACAACTGTCCAATAATTTACACAAGTATGAAGATTCCAATGTGCAAATCAACTACTCCAAGTATGAAGAATTCAAATGTCCAATCATTTACTCAACCATGAATATTTCAAATGTCCAATCAGCTATTCAAGCATGAATATTTCAAATGTCCAATCATTTACTCAAACATTAGGATTTCAAATGTCCAATCAGCTACTCAAGCATGAATATTTCAAATGTTCAATCATTTACTCAAGCATGAATATTTCAAATGTTCAATCAGCTACTCAAACATTAAGATTTCAAATGTCCAATCATTTACACAAGCATGAATATTTCTAATGTACAATCAGCAACTCATGCATGAATGTTACAAATGTCCAATCAGCTACACAAGTATGCAGAATTGAAATCTCCAATCATTTATTCAAGCATGAAGATTTCAAAATGTCAAATCAGCTACACAAGCATGAAGAATTCAAAATGTACATTCATTTATACCATTATGAAGATTTAAAATGTCCAACCAGCTAAACAAGTATGAAGATTTCTCATGTCCAATCAGTTACTGAAGCATGAAGATTTCAAATCTCCAATCATTTACTCAAGTATGAAGAATTTATGTCCAATCAGTTACTGAAGCATGAATATTTCAAAATGCCCAATCATTTACTCAAGCATGAAATTTTGCAATGTCCAATCAGTTACACAAGTATGAAGATTGAAATGTCCAATCAGCTACTCAAGCATGAAGAATTCAAAATGTCTAATCCATTAATCAAACATGAAGATTCAAATCTCCAATCAGTTACTCAACCGTGAAGAATTCAAAATTTTTAATCAGCTACACATGCATGAAGATTTCTAATGTCCAATCTGTGACCCGTGTATGAAAATTTGCAATGTCCAATCATTTACACAAGTATGAAGATTGAAATGTCCAATTAGCTACACAAGTATGAAGAATTCAAAATGTCAAATCCATTAATCAAACATGAAGATTAAAATTTCCAATCAGTTACTCAAGCATGAAAAATTCAAATGGCTAATCAGTTACTAAAACATGAAGAATTCAAATTGTCCAATCAGCTACGCAAGTATGAAAATTTCAAGTCCAATCAGCAACTCAAGCATGAAGAATTCAAATTGGCCAATCAGCTACTCAAGTATGAAGAATTCAAATCTTGGTACAGACTAATCATGTCAGGAGAGACTAATAATGGTACAGTATACAGTTCAATTTTGTTGATAAATAAAAGGATATTTGCAGTGAGTAGAATCAACATTGGAATGCTATACAAATACTACATTTCAAGATAATTATTAAACCTTTAAAAAGTCAACAAACAGCTTAGTGACAAAGATAAACTTGGAGCACAAGATTTTCATTTAAAATATTCTGTCCTAGATTTTAGTCAACTTTATATAAAATATTAATATAAACTAGTTTTGATTTAAATAGGGTGTTATGAAAGGACATGTAAGGCTCATTCTATTGTATGCCCAACCACTGCCATAGTGTGATGGAAGGACATGTAAGGCTCATTATATTGTATGCCCAACCACTATCATAGTGTGATGGAAGGACATGTAAGGCTCATTATATTGTATGCCCAACCACTGTCATAGTGTCGTGCAAGAATATGTAAGGCTCAATTCATTGTATGCCCAACCAGTGCCATAGTGTTATGGAAAAGACTTATAAGGCTCATTCTAGTGTATGCCCAACCACTATCATAGTGTGATGGAAAGACATGTACGGCCCATTCTATTGCATGCCCAACCACTGCCATAGTGTGATGGAAGGACATGTAAGGCTCATTATATTGTATGCCCAACCACTGTCATAGTGTCATGCAAGAATATGTAAGGCTCAATTTTTTGTATGCCCAACCACTGTCATAGTGTCATGCAAGGACATGTAAGGCTCATTCTATTGTATGCCCAACCACTGCCATAGTGTTATGAAAAGACATATAAGACTCATTCTATTGTATGCCCAACCACTGCCATAGTGTTATGAAAAGACATATAAGACTCATTCTATTGTATGCCCAACCACTGCAATAGTGTAATAGGTGGACATGCAGGTAATGCTCAACCTCTGCCATTCTG
The DNA here is from genome assembly GCA_030141615.1 of Unio pictorum. NCBI lineage: Eukaryota > Metazoa > Mollusca > Bivalvia > Unionida > Unionidae > Unio > Unio pictorum. Next base: position 18,717,380 of record JARLTB010000048.1, read on the forward strand.
TATACAGGTCTGATTTAACCAAGTTTGAATGCATACTGTAATGGATGGACATGTAGATGTAATGCTGTATACCCAAATAGTGTCATAGTGTAGAATAAAATGCATATGTCAGAATTATCTTATTCCATCACATCCTGAATTAGTTTACTTCCCACAAACATTGTTTTGAATAAATCTGTTCATCAGTTGTAAATGGGTCATCTGTTGCAATGACATTATTTTAGTAAATCTGTCTATTAGTTATAAATGGCAAGGTATTTTAGTAAATCTGTCTATTAGTTATAAATGGCTAGGTATTTTAGTAAATCTGTCTATTAGTTATAAATGGCTAGGTATTTTAGTAAATCTGTCTATTAGTTATAAATGGCTAGGTATTTTAGTAAATCTGTCTATTAGTTATAAATGGCTAGGTATTTTAGTAAATCTGTCTATTAGTTATAAATGGCTAGGTATTTTAGTAAATCTGTCTATTAGTTATAAATGGCTAGGTATTTTAGTAAATCTGTCTATTAGTTATAAATGGCTAGTTATTTTAGTAAATCTTTTTATTAGTTATAAATGGCTAGGTATTTTAAAGGCAATCTAAAAATAAAGGTAAAATAATGAAGAATTCTATTAAACTTTGTATGTATTTTCCACTATATAATTGTCTCTCCATCAAAAGTGATAAAAATCATATATGCTTTATCTTTTAGTACAACTTTTTGTGTTTTGTCTGATATTCTTTTTATTAAAGAGACCTTTAAGTCTTCTTATTAATCTCCTAATTACCATAATAACCCTAATCCCCTAATAACACTAATCATCCAAATAACCCTAATCCTCAATGTGGAATTTCATCTATGTAAAACATTATCAATGTACTGGTCATTAATTTAAGAAATGTAAAGGGAGATAAAACTTGCATGACTATATGGTAAGAAAGATAATTTGCAAGATGGTGAAGCTTGCTGCATGTACAAACAATAGATGGATAAATGAAGTTGTGACTGACTTCTGCTACCATTTATGAAACAAATTAAACATGAGCAAAAACAATGATGCCAAAAATTTATCTTAATGTATCCAATTATTTATATATAGGGATAATGCATAGTTTACTGTGTTCAAACATTTGCCCAAGTTTGAAAAAAGATATACATGTAAAAAAGATAATTTTAAACACATACAGATAGATGTACATCAGCAGAAAGTGAAATTCTAATGTTTGAGCATGGCTGACATCACAAATATGCAAGATGCCTATTCAAACAAGAATAAATGAAAAACCTTTGAGGTGTCCAACATTCAATATTATCATCAACCAATATCACATAATGTTATGTCTTGTCTTTACCACTTGGGTATAACTGACAAAAACATATTACCTTAGCAAGCTTTATCAGTCACTCTGATCTATAAAAATAGGTCATTTGAATATCAGTAATCATAAAAACAAATATTTTTGTCATATTTTGTTACCATTCAAGAGTGTTGAAAAAAAAACAACTTTTTATAATCACTTGAACCTGAAAAGTAGGTCACTGCTACCCATTTGTGCCTGTGATGAGTAACACTATTCATAATTAAAAACATATCAACATGCAGTGTACGAGAAACACAGCTAAATGCAAGTACTTTAATATACTGCAGGAAAAGGAGGTCACTGTGGTCTACTTTTGTCCATGATAAATAGTATCAGTGACAAATAAACATTGACAGTTTCATGCCTGTATATGCAGCTGTATTGTGGAAATTAAACTGCAAACAAAAAGGTAATGTAATTACAGGGGCATTAAAAGTATGAGATTGGGACCTATTATCATATGAGATTAATACCTTGCAAGATAAAAGCACCCATCAATAATTACGACTGTATTTGAAACCCTGTTTGAGAAAGAGCTAAAATGCTACTAGAGTTAGTTGGATCTGACACTCAACTGGTCAAGATGAATTCATATAAATCAATGATAAAAGTCTTCCTTCCTTCATTTTTTGTCTTTCTAATTTCTGAGTGCTGAAATCATCAATGATATTATGGAGAAACTACACAGAATACTTACTGTACTATTGTATACTCAAGTTGCCAAGTTTACATTTAGTATACAGCACAAAATTGGGACATAGAACCTGACTGACCTACTCTCAAATACATTTAGTATACAGCACAAAATTGGGACATAGAACCTGACTGACCTACTCTCAAATACATTTAGTATACAGCACAAAATTGGGACATAGAACCTGACTGACTTACTCTCAAATACATTTAGTATACAGCACAAAATTGGGACATAGAACCTGACTGACCTACTCTCAAATACATTTAGTATACAGCACAAAATTGGGACATAGAACCTGACTGACCTACTCTCAAATACATTTAGTATACAGCACAAAATTAGGACATAGAACCTGACTGACCTACTCTCAAATACATTTAGTATACAGCACAAAATTGAGACATAGAACCTGACTGACCTACTCTCAAATACATTTCGGTAAGAAATACATCAGGTAAAATGTAATTATGCACCCCATATCATCTTCAGCTGTAACAGAGTATTCCCCATAAACAGTACTCAAAAGAGTATTCTCCATAAACGGTAATCAAAAGAAAAATTTCATGGAGAACAAGTCTGATTCTAATGGAAAGCAAGTCTGATTCTAATGGAAAGCAATTCTGATTCTAACGGAAAGCAAGTCTGATTCTAATGGAAAGCAATTCTGATTCTAATGGAAAGCAAGTCTGATTCTAATGGAAAGCAATTCTGATTCTAATGGAAAGCAAGTCTGATTCTAATGGAAAGCAAGTCTGATTCTAATGGAAAGCAATTCTGATTCTAATGGAAAGCAAGTCTGATTCTAATGGAAAGCAATTCTCATTCTAATGGAAAGACAGTCTGATTCTACTGAAATGCAAGTCTGATTCTACTCGAATGCAAGTCTGATTGTATTGGAATGCAAGACTTATTCTACTGGAATGCAAGTCTGATTCTACTGGAATGCAAGACTGATTCTACTGGAAAGCAATTCTGATTCTACTGGAAAACAAGTCTGATTCTATTAGAGAACAAGTCTCAGAATTAAAGTTAGTCCAATTAAATGCAAATTATCAGAGTGCAATGATTGATAATAGGTTATGGATCCTTTTTAATGTGAGCTCCTTCTATATACTGTATACCATATTTATATTAGGGACAAATTTAATGTTTTGGGCCAGGGGTCTGACACTTTCATTAAATAGCTCTGTCAATTGTCAGATAAAATATCATTCTCTGGTTTAGTAAAATAACATCATTTCATATCCATGATATTATCTGAAGAAAATACAAAAACAAAACTATCTTAAGATAAAAGAAAATAATAATCTCAGCTCAAAAGAAAATCTAACCCCATCCACCCCTGCAAGATAAATGGTCAGTATGTTACAGTAGATGAATTGTATGTGTGTTAATTGCACAAGTTGTGATCTAAACAGTGTAAACTTAAGTGGAATGATTAAGCTGACATCCTGTGAAGACACTGTGCCAACATTAGAAAGCTTGTTGATAAAAAATGTGTTGAAACTAAAGCCTACAATTTACTACCAACACTACTGATTTAATAGGCATGGCAACCGAGTGGCATACCAATACCTAGGCAAGATATATGCCAGAAAGGGCCAGTACACATATAATAAAGTTACTCAACAAGCTAGAAAATATTTAATGGAATTACATAAAATTAAAAGTGCTCTTAAGCTGATTTGCATTTTAAAGGAATATACGTAGTTGACACATCAACATACAAGTCAATAGCTAGAAAAATTACAGGTTTCTTAAAATCCAACATTTTAAAAAGTTGCATTGGTTCAAATATCATTCACAACATCCCATTTTGGTCGCCGTGTTGGCTTATGTCACACATGTCAAACACATGATTCAATGAACTATAATTATGTTTAATATTCTCAAGGATTTTTTATGACAAATACAACTTTTTTAAAAATGTTTTCAAATTATTTCATATGTTAATATCATTCAATTTGTAACAAGATTTCTCAGGAATTTCTTACTGATGGCAAGGTACTAGTACAGTGAGGCAACAAACAAGGTACTAGTACAGTGAGGCAACTAGCAAGGTACTAGATCAGTGATGCAACTAGCAAGGTATTAGTACAGTGAGGCAACCAGCAAGGTACTAGTACAGTGAGGCAACTAGCAAGGTACTAGTACAGTGATGCAACTAGCAAGGTACTAGATCAGTGATGCAACTAGCAAGGTACTAGATCAGTGATGCAACTAGCAATGTACTAGTACAGTGAGGCAACTATAAAGGTACTAGTACAGTGATGCAACCAGCAAGATACTAATACAGTGAGGCAACTAGCAAGGTACTAGATCAGTGATGCAACTAGCAAGGTACTAGATCAGTGATGCAACTAGCAATGTACTAGTACAGTGAGGCAACTATAAAGGTACTAGTACAGTGATGCAACCAGCAAGATACTAATACAGTGAGGCAACTAACAAGGTTACTAGTACAGTGAGGCAACTAGCAAGGTACTAGTACAGTGATGCAACTAGCAAGGTACTAGATCAGTGATGCAACTAGCAAGGTACTAGATCAGTGATGCAACTAGCAATGTACTAGTACAGTGAGGCAACTATAAAGGTACTAGTACAGTGATGCAACCAGCAAGATACTAATACAGTGAGGCAACTAGCAAGGTACTAGATCAGTGATGCAACTAGCAAGGTACTAGTACAGTGAAGCAACTAGCAAGGTACTAGATCAGTGATGCAACTAGCAAGGTATTAGTACAGTGAGGCAACCAGCAAGGTATCAGTACAGTGAGGCAACTAGCAAGGTACTAGTACAGTGAGGCAACTAGCAAGGTACTAGTACAGTGAGAATGTACCATAATGCATACTAGTAGAACAAAATAGCATAGTAAACTGGTAATATTGTGCACCAATGCTGTTAATAATATGAGAGATAAAAACAGTTTTCAGGCACAGATTTTTCTCATTCTAATATTGGCATTATACATTCTGTGGGAAGAAAAATGCCAAAACCTTTACTAAATCACAGAAAGTCTGCAAAACTCCATATGAGCTGTGCTGTGAATGAAATAATGGATAGTCATAATTACATCGCAAATCTTCATCAAATACATAATTACAGGGAGCCTTCATTCATAGGTCCAGAAACATCGTTGTACAATAGAAGCAAAAATCCCCAATGCTTGTATTTACATAGATTTTTGTCCATATCTAGCTACGATAATCCAGAGAGAGAAACATGGGAAGGGGGGACCATTTATACAATTTGATATTTAATAATTAATAATAGATTTTTAGAACATACAATAGGTTTAAGAAACAACAACTACAAAGCATTAAATACGCTACAGTATGTGTGCCTTGTAACGAACAAATTCAACATATAAGCCTAGCATTGACTGGCAATTGCAACCATGTATCATTGATATTATAAACACTGCAGATAGATCCCAAGGAAACTGTAAATATACCATTATTATGAACACTGTAGATAGATACCAAGGAAATCGTAAACATACCATTATTATGAACACTGTAGATAGTTTCCAAGGAAACCATAAACATATCAATTTTATGAACGCTGTAGAGATCACAAGGAAACCTTAAACATACAGTTATTATGAACACTGTAGATAGATCTCAAGGAAACCGTAAACATACCGTTATTATGAACACTTTATACAGATCCCAAGGAAACTGTAAACATAGTTATTTTGAACACTGGCAGTATTTACGGTAGGAAACCTGTAAATTACTCAATGGAATCAATAAGTAGGGACTTGGTAGATACCGTTTATGTGTCCATAGTGGAAAATATATGCATTTATATTGGTGTAATGCACCGGTAAAATCGTGTATTGACTGGCCTAAGGCGGTGTAGTGAAACAGTTCCCAATGAAAAAGGGGATACATGGCATAACCAGGTAGCGGTACAGAAATCTGATGATTATGAAGAAAAACCAGGCAAATGTACAGTTGATGGACTTATGGCAAGTTGTTTTATCTGTGTTCTTGACTTGATTAGAGTAAAATTTAGCATTTGGCTTTCCAATTTCCAACTTAAATTGTACAGAAGTCTTTGGAAGATTGGGGAAAACATATGACTTCCAGCGGGATTTGCACTAGGGTTTGAAACCGCTCGGTCAAGTGAGACCCATGTACGTGTAACAATACGTTCATAAAGCACTACGAAATTATTTATTTCAACACAAATAACGCTTAATTTCATCACATACAAAATTGATTTTTTTTCTTCTTTTCCACTCGCTTGCTCCCTCTATCCCAACCTTTACCATTCATGTCAAATTGTGTCCTATTCTTCGTAAAAACACTACCTGTAATTGTGATAAAAGTAATCGGTTCATAACAGAAGTATAGCTTCGTCGCAAAGCTAACTTTTTCCTAAAGATTTTTTTCTTCTTGAAAGATAGCGCTAAGTCAGTGACATGAATGGTCATATATTAAAATAATATTATAATAGACCTATTTTCATCCGACTTATTGACACATGGTTCACAATTGGTTCCACATTAATAAGAAACACACACACAGTATTATGAACACCGTGTCCATAACTACAATATCGTGTCCACAATGTCACGACGATGACAATCAATAATGCATTTAGTGTACTGTGCATAAAACATATGTTGGTAAAAACAGCACCAATAGAGGATATTTTCACCTTATATAGCTTGTATGTGTTGTTTAAATGATTTTTTAAGGATGTATCCATAAACCGGTCCCTAGTCGGATGGTTCACAAGTATAGCAATCCACGCGCGTGTGTGTGTGTGCGTGCGTGCGTGCGTGTGTGTGTGTGTGCATGCGTGCATGCATACATGCATGTCTTTTTTACTACATTTATAGGAAAAACAATAATATCTCAAAATTTGACAGAAGGAAATCTACAAGAAGAAAAACAATTGTCACCATCTTATTTTAAGGATGAATGTATCCTTGGGAAATGTAGCACAATGATTTACATGGCCTGAGCCGTTTCAACAAAAGGAAGGCTGGGGATTTGCATAACATGTTGAATAGTTTGGCATATTTTTAAATCCCAAGCTAGTGACCTGTCATCATTCCTGATATGTTTTATATATATCCACAAAATCATACAATCCAGTCATCCATTCATACTTGTGTATTTATGTCCACAGTATGATACAAATTCAGTCAAACATTCATATTTATGTATTTATGTATATAGTATGATCTATATTTATATTTGTGCACTCATGATTTTACAAGCTATCACTGATGTAGCCCATGTTAAGGCTTTTTATCATGAAATTAATGTCAACAGTATTATCAACTGTTTGTGGAAAACAACAAAGTACATGTCTGATCTAGATTCATCTCTCTCTCTCTCTCTCTCTCTCTCTCTCTCTCTCTCTCTCTCTCTCTCACACACACACACACACACACACACACACACTGTGAATCAAAGAGCTCAATGAAGTAAAAAAATGTATGTTGTGAACTATGAACTGACACCATGGTAAAGTATGCCTGGGTTTTCAAACCCATGCACAAAGGCATGGGCTTGTTAATGGTCCAATCTACATCACTTCATTCAGGACCAATTACACCTTTAGAGAGTTCTTTTAGTGAAAATACAATGCCAATGAACCATTCGTTCAAGAGAAGTGGTCACAATATGATTGAGATGGTCTCTGGATGCCATGCTGAAAGTGAGACCAGTCTGATTTTCATTTAGGACTAGCTAAATACAGTTATAGCATGCCAGACAAAGTCTCCTTTTCATCTAAGATGAGCTAAATAACATTACAGCAAGTCAGTAAAAGTCCCATTTTATCCAAGACCAGCTCAGTACAGTTATAATAAGTCATTAAAAGTCCCATTTTTTTAGGACCAGCTCAATACCATCAAATCAAGTATATTCATCCATTCTATCAATATGACCATTCATTCGGCCAAAATGGCCATTCTTTCTGCCAATAAGACCATCCATTCTGCCGATATAACCATCCATTCTATCAATATGACCAACCATTCTGCCGATATAACCATCCATTCTATCAATATGACCATCCATTCTGCTGATATAACCATCCATTCTATCAATATGACCATCCATTTTGTCAATATGACCATCCATTTTGTCAATATGACCATCCATTCTGCCAATATGGCCATCCATTTTGTCAATATGACCATCCATTCTGCCAATATGGCCATCCATTCTGCCAATATGACCATCCATTCTGCCAATATGACCATCCATTCTGCCAATATAACAATCCATTCTGCCAATATGGCCATCCATTCAATCAATATGCCCATCTATTCTGTATTACCACCCATTCTGTCAATATGAACATACATTCTGTCAATACCATCCATTCATAAGAATTAAAAGATGTGTTTGATTAGAAATCTATTTAATTAGGACCATCTACATGCCACAAGAAGTATTTTTGTAAACACAATCTTAATGTAACTTTACATACCACAAGAAGTCTTTATGTAAACCCAGTCTTAATGGTACCATCAATTCAGTAGCATTGACATAATTTTACAAACTGCTATCATGGTGACCTTATTGGATGTGCAAAGGACACGCAGACCATGAAATGAATGTGTTTATCAAGTTTCTTGGCAATAAATTTTGTTGTTTAGGAAGAGTATGAAACTAGAGCTAATGATGAATACTGGACAGACACCAGTTAGACAACAGATGCTAGACAATGGATGATTGCCAGACAGACACCAGTTGAACAATGGCTGCTAGTCCATGGATGAATACTGGACAGACACCAGTTGAACAATTTCTGTTAGAAAAAGGATGAATACTAGACATACACCAGTTGAACAATGGCTGCAAGACAATGGATGAATACTACTAGACAGACACCAGTTGGACAACAGATGCAAGACAATGGCTGAATACTAGACAGACACCAGTTGGACAGCAGATGCTAGACAATGGATGAATACTTGACAGACACCAGTTGGACAACAGATGCTAGACAATGGATGAATACTGAACAGACATCAGTTGGAGAATGGATGCTACACAATGAATGACAAGTAGCTGCATACATTTCTGGTATTTAATAACAGTTTAAAACCTTAATATGATGCATAAGCTAGTAAAAACAGAAAAATGAAACTGAACAGCTATGTCCTGCTTATACATGTACTTGCAGGTTGGACCAGAAAATGCATTTGGTCGACACTAACCATACAAAAGGCTCCTACATATTTAGTGAGGTCTGTACTGCCCATCAAAATCATATGTATTTTGGTAATAACAATAATGACACAATTCTATGTGTATTTTGGTAATAACAATAATGACACAATTCTATGTGTATTTTGGTAATAACAATAATGACACAATTCTATGTGTATTTTGGTAATAACAATAATGACACAATTCTATGTGTATTTTGGTAATAACAATAATGACACAATTCTATGTGTATTTTGGTAATAACAATAATGACACAATTATATGTGTATTTTGGTAATAATAATAATAACAGTTGTACGTGCATTTTGATAAAAAGAATAATTACACAACTGGTAATAATAATAATGATAATTTATAGTCTCAAACATGATGATCTCCAATATGAAGGGTCCAGAATATTTTATAACCTCTGCTCACAATTCTTTCTGTACACGTATCTTTTCTACCACAACTTGTAATTATGCTTTTAACATTTTATTAACTAATGAATCTTGAGTTTAAATCTTGGTCTCCAGGTAATGGGTTACAATTTAAATGTACCAAATGTAAGACTTTTGTCTAATAATTTCCATTCATCAAACCAACAAAACACATTAATCTTCCCCATTGTATTCTGCTATCAAATGCCCCTCATGTCTTTGCTAATGATGGCACTGTATAATGATACAAACTAATCTCAAACGTCATATGGAATACAACATAGCTGTTTATTATAAATTTAGAAAAATGTCATTTCATCGACACTAATTTGTATGTAACTAAATTACCGCAAATATGTATGTATCTAAGTCACCACTAATACATAACTAAATCATCACTAACCTGTGATTAAATTACCACTAACATGTAAATAACTAAATTATCACTAACCTGTGATTAAGTTACCACTAACATGTAAATAACTAAATCATCACTAACCTGTGATTAAATTACCACTAATATATAACTAAATCATCACTAACCTGTGATTAAATTACCACTAATATTAAACTAAATCATCACGAACCTGTGATTAAATTACCACTAATATTAAACTAAATCATCATGAACCTGTGATTAAATTACCACTAATATGTAACTAAATCATCACTAATCTGTGATTAAATTACCACTAACATGTAAATAACTAAATTATCACTAATCTGTAATTAAGTTACCACTAACATGTAAATAACTAAATTATCACCAACCTGTGATTAAATTACCACTAATATTAAACTAAATCATCATGAACCTGTGATTAAATTACCACTAATATGTAACCAAATCATCACTAACCTGTGATTAAGTTACCACTAACAATTAAATAACTAAATCATCACTAACCTGTGATTAAATTACCACTAATATATAACTAAATCATCACGAACCTGTGATTAAATTACCACTAACATGTAAATAACTAAATTATCACTAACCTGTGATTAAGTTACCACTAATATGTATGCAACTAGATCACCCCAACCTGTAACTAACATGTTTTTAACTAAATCACCACTAATACGAAACAAAGTTTCCACTATATGTAACTAAATCACCACTAATCTGTATGTAACTAAATCACCATAATATGTAACTAAATCACCACTAACAAGATGTAACTAAATCACCACAAACATGTAATTAAATCACCACAAACATATATGTAACTAAATCACCACTAACAAGATGTAACTAAATCACCACAAACATGTAATTAAATCACCACAAACATATATGTAACTAAATCACCACTAACAAGATGTAACTAAATCACAACTAAGAAGTATATTGCTAATTGTAATTATCCTTACTCATGGACTGTTTGATACATTGTAGAATCCAGAAAAGCACATGAATGTATACACATATGTATGTCATATTCATCACCACTAACTAATTAGTTTTAACATTCATGATTAGTGATAGTATCATCCACCAGAACAGACTAAAGTACCTTCTTAAGAATGTAACATGCTAAATATATTTTCCCTTATCTTACCTTATCAATTTGCCATTTTTTAAAACAAATTCAGTCATATTGCTATGATGTCGGCAGTGTGGCAGTTCATAGTGATGTCTAACTTTGGTGCATGAAGCACCAATCTTAACAGTACCCTCTAAGTGCCTAGCTAGGCAGCTGTTAGTCCCATTTTCATAAGTCTTTGGTATATTTTGGTCTGGGTTTAAATAGGCCACCGGAGCAGTCAAATTATTCAGAATAAATATTAAATGGCAAATAGTTTTATTATCTTTAAACATAAAAGAATGAAGTATCAATGATACCTGAATATATAAACTTTGGCAGATTTATATTCAGAAAATGCATGTGGTGAAAGAAGTATCAAAAAATAGAAAAATATAAACAACCAAACAAGTCATTTTATAGTATGTACTTGAGGAATGTTCAGAATTCTTTGAACTATTATCCGTACTGCCCACAACTGTACTGTCAATATGGAAAATTATAGCCATCATTGTACAGGTACATTCATATGATTATCAGTCAAATGTACAGGTTGACTGGAAAAATACCAATATGGCAGCCCTAATTTCATGGCATTATGATGTTTGTCACCTGCATTATACACAAGGCCCAGTTATATGAAAATCTAACACTCACTGCATCTTGATTAGTCTTTATGCATCCAGTGTTATGAGTCTAGGTCTTCAACTATGTAACACAAAGAAGTGCAACCTACAATTTAAGTAAATTTCAACAAATATTTCATTTCCAAAAATACAAACAAACACTAAAAAAAAATGAGCATTGTGATTTCAGTCCCAAATAATTCAAAATGTCCAATCACAAGTCCAAAAGAATACAGTGTTCCAAATGAATGCCAATAGCATTGAATAAGCTGATGATTCATTAGTCTTGAATGTGTTAATGTACCAATAGTCTGAATGTGTTTATATACCACAATGATACAATCTGATACATCTTTGAACGAATTCTCATTAAATCAAAGGTTGTTAGTTCAAAAAGTTAATGAGCACTTTGTAATTCCAATAAATACTTTCAAAAAATGAATCCTCACAAGTTATATCTGAACACAACTGAACATGATTCCACAAACTCATCTTACAATTTAACAGCTCTGTATCAACAAACTGTCAACTGACCTATCATGCAAAAGAATGAAAACAGGTCATACCTAATGGAAAAAAATTCCACAATTCGTAAACAAAGTCAGATTTGATCTTAAAGTCAAGTAAACATCTTGTTTGCTTCATAGAATCATGACAAAAAGTAGTTGAAACATGAGAATAGTCAATAATCAAGTAGGTAAAACCTCTACCCGAAATCATGGACAAAGGTCAAGAGCAAAATATAAATTAAATATATATTTTACAATATGCATATAATTACATCTCTTTGCCATGATCTTTTGTGCATAAAATACAATATAAAATGGCTCATTTTAGTTCATCTGAATACATTTTCCACAAAACAGATTGTCCCTAAAGATTTTCTAAGTTAATCATTTTATGCTGTTGTTCTTGTGGGCACCATTTTCAGCTCATGATAGGCTATTTATGATGGCTAATATAACTGGCAGAAGAAGGACCCAGGAAAACCCTGTGAAGAACCACCAACCAAGGGAAGCTACTGGAAAGCTATTATCACATACCCACATAGGCTGAGCCCAAAACTTGAACCCATGCAGACCAATGTGAGATGGCTGCGATCTGTAAAGGCAAACACTTGGAAATGCACAGCCCTGTGAATAATGTATGACTTTTCATGTATTGTATACTATGTGTGATATTTGCCTATACCACACCTCACCCACCCTGTGTTTTGCTTATTACCAGTAGCCCTTAATTCATGAACAAGACTGAATGCACAAGCGACATTTGGATAACTCCTTCGCAAGACAGAACATATAAAAGACATTTGGTTAACTCATTAAAAAGACTGATCATACAAAAAGATCCTGTACATTTGGTTAACATGTGAAAAAGACGGACCATACAAAGAGATTCTGTGCATTTGGTTAACATGTGAAAAAGACGGACCATACAAGTTTCAGATATCCTGCCTACTTTAAAAAAAGAAACCTTCAAACAAGAGCTTACCACAGAAACCACAACTGTCACCACAATTACTACTGGAAAATCATTTACTGCTCACTAGCCTATAAATAACCTAGCCTATAGATTATAAATAACTACACAAATGTCCTGTAAATAAGCATGTAAGCTAACAATCTGCAACTTTCACCTACCTGACCAGGCCATTCTGGTGTCCTTGACCCTGAACTTGGTGTTGTATAGCTGCCATAAGCCGCAGGATGTGCCACAGGATATCGAAATCTTGATGGTCTGTACATTGTGGTGGTAGGCCATGCCCCTTGGAAAGCTGCTGAATTAGGAGTTGCAGTCGGAGACATGTTTTGTTTTGGTGAGTAAAAGGAGTTGGTTTGCTGAAATAAAAACATTATCTTGAAATATATAATGTTTTTCTTCAAACTTAATTATATTATAATTACTCAACAGGAAACTGTATGCAAAATCTGGATAAACCAGAGTGTAATCACTCTTAGCACAATGATATTTTTAATAGTGTCCAGCTATCCTTGTAAGCATCATGCGGGAAATAAATTCAGACTAACGTAACCTTGACCCCATTATTAATTAATTATTTGGTTCAATTCTTTTATCCTTAAATTAAACTTTTAATCATTTTAAAGATGAAAATGTTAACTTTTGATCTGCACTATTACAGCAGATTTTTAATGTCCCCATTGACTCACCAAGACACGCTGCTGGTGTATGAAATGTTCTGACTTTTCAAATGTAATAGATGTAACAAATATACAGGAACATTGTTGGTATAAGAAATGCTCCCTTTTCAAATGTAATAGATGTAATAAATATACAGGAAACATTGCTGGTAAAGGAAATGCTCTCCTATTCAATTGTAATAGCAGCCTTAAATTAACAAACATACAATTAATTTTGAACAACAGAAGAAGTTCTACAGGTTTTGAGATAATGTAAGCTGGAAGGACCAGTCTATCTTTTGTGCAAGTTTATGCCCCTATTCACTCATATTTATCTTATATGATTGCATACAGGTTAGGTCCAACAACACAGATAACACCAATCTGCTACCACATTTCATACCAGTAAATGGGTCTGAGTCTGTGATTGTTGTACTGGTTAACCCTAACTGTTCTAGACCCAAACTATCTGTCTAAGTCTATGATTGTTGTACTGATTAACCCTAACTGTTTAAGACCAAACTATATGTCTGAGTCTATGTTGTACTAATTAACCCTAACTGTTTAGATCCAGTTCTGCATATAAATTAAGTGGTTGCAGATCTGGGTCTGTCTTACTTATAGTTATATCCAACTGTATATGATACTTTGTGTCAGGTGAATATGTGTACCTTGTCATTTAACAAATAAGATACAAAATGGCACATGGTACAGTGCTATCAATAAAATATTAATTAAAATAAAAAGAAAAAAATTGTACTGATTACCACACTTGAAGGCCCCTCTGTGGACTCTATCCTTGGGTAATGTGTTCGTAATTTCATGTAGGACATTGAAATCCAAGCTAAGTTTAGGAAGAATGTAAGATAGGATGAACTGTATACAAGCCCATACAACTGTAATGTTGCAGGTAAATGTTGACAAGTACATCTATATGTATATACAATATCTCTTGTATATCTGATCCCTGCAAACACATTGAAGTGTAAAAGTTCAGTCTGACTATAAAAAACAAACTATCGGATTTGTGTACAAAAATTAAGCCAATGTTACTAATCTAACACTTCTCTGGACAGACTGCTATAAATCAAGTTCTATTTTTTGTTGTGGTATGAGAGAATGGGTAGCAATTTTAAGGATTCCAGGATATAAAGGCACTCAAGCATCCCAAAGATAAAGTGGAAGGTTCAATCAGGTCACTTTATGGGAGAAAATTCCACAAGGTTTATTATGTAGTTAGATGAATACAATAATATGTCTGAGATAAGTTTGTGTCAGATTAGACTTGTCTGGTGATGTGATAGCATGTGTTACACACATCTGGTGATAGCTTCATTCATTTTGAAGTCTCATCCAAATAACTTTGTAAGAAGTTAAACACAGCATGTGTGCATGTCTACATAGTATTGTACTGGCATTAGCATGGTATAGTACTGACATTAGCATGGTATAGTACCAGCATTAGCATAGTATAGTACTGACATTTAGCATGGTATTGTAATGACGTTAGCATGGTATAGTACTGACATTTAGCATGGTATAGTACTGACATTTAGCATGGTATAATACTGTCATTTAGCATGGTATAGTACTGACATTTAGCATGGTATTGTACTTTGTACTGACATTTAGCATGGTATTGTAATGACATTTAGCATGGTATAGTACTGACATTTAGCATGGTATTGTACTGACATTTAGCATGGTATTGTACTGACATTTAGCATGGTATTGTACTGGCATTAGCATGGTATTGTACTGACATTAGCATGGTACTGTACTGGCATCAGCATGGTATTGTACTGACATCAGCATGGTATTGTACTGACATTTAGCATGGTATTGTACTGACATTTAGCATGGTATTGTACTGACATTTAGCATGGTATTGTACTGGCATTAGCATGGTATTGTACTGACATTAGCATGGTACTGTACTGGCATCAGCATGGTATTGTACTGACATCAGCATGGTATTGTACTGACATCTGCATGGTATTGTACTGACATTTAGCATGGTATTGTACTGACATTTAGCATGGTATTGTACTGATATTAGCATGGCATTGTACTGACATTAGCATGGTATTGTACTGGCATTAGCATGGTACTGTACTGACATTTAGCATGGTATTGTACTGACATTAGCATGGTATTGTACTGGCATAAGCATGGCATTGTACTAACATCAGCATGGTATTGTACTGACATTAGCATGGTATTGTATTAGCATTACCATGGTATATTACTGACATTAGCATGATAATGGCATTACCATGGCATTGTACTGGCATTATCATGGTATTGTACTGGCATTATCATGGTATTGTCTGGCATTAGCATGGTATAGTACTGGCATTAACATGGTATTGTACTGGCATTAACATGGTATTGTACTGACATTAGCATGGTATTGTACTGACATTAACATGGTATTGTACTAGCATTAGCATGGTATATTACTGACATTAGCATGGTATTGTAATGACATTACCATGGCATTGTACTGGCATTATCATGGTATTGTACTGGCATTATCATGGTATTGTCTGGCATTAGCATAGTATAGTACTGGCATTAGCATGGTATAGTACTGGCAATAGCATGGTATATTATAGTACTGGCATTAGTATAATACTGGTATTAGCTTAGTATATCATAGTATAGTACATGCATTAGCATGGTATTGTGCTGGCATTTGCATTGTATTATACTGGCATTACCAGGATTTAATACTGGCATTATCATGGTATAGCAGCATCAATAGCATGGTAAAATGATGACATTTATCTGAGTTGAATACTGAAAGGCATTAATTTGAGATGAATACTGCATGACATTTAACTGAGTTGAATATGATAAAGCATTTATCAGAATTGAAGACTAAGGGATTTATCAGAGTTGAATCTTGTAAGGCATTTATCTGAGTTGAATCTTTTAAGGCATTTATCAGAGCTGAATACTGTAAGGCATTCATTTGAGTTGATTATTGCAAGGTTTTATTTGAGTTGAGTATCTCACACTTTCATGGCTTCTAAAACACTTGGCTGAAATACATAAACAAGGTAGGTAGATAGAGAAATGGATTACCAACAGACCTATGGAAACCCTTGCACATGCCAGATATGACTGACGGTAAATGTGATACTTCAACTGATTACAAAACGTTGTTGGAAATTCGTAGCTTTCTACATAAATCTTCCTCTTTTCCTATTTCACTTCTCAACAATAGAATCAATATAACAATTTCAATCTCCTTATCTGATAACACAAGCAATGGATGGCAAATCTTTTTATGGCAGGTGCTTTGAGAGGTAGTCTTAATTGCTGCTTAATCCTGGTTCAAGTTTCTGCCAACAAAGCAGATTAAAAGCAAACACTGCTACAACGAAATGTGAGGTATACTCTGCTATAATGAAGTTTAAGTTATACAATGTTACACTTAAGTATAATGTATACACTGCAGCAATGAATGTAAGATATACACTGCAATTAAGTGTGAGTTATACACTTGTATACTTAAGTACAAGGTATACACTGCTACACTGACATAGGAATACACACTACACACTTAAACGCAAGATACACACTGCTGTAAGCAATACCATATATGCTACTTGGAATACTGGCAAACAGAATTTCTACTTTACATTGCTAGAATTAATATGACAGGTATTTTCAATATGGTATTGTTTCTAATGTAAGTAATAATACAAGCAACAATGAGAAAGTAATATTCCATCAAGCAAATAATTTAATTTTCCCATAACTATACACATACCTTAAATATCCTAATTAATAATGAAGTATTGTAGTTATCTGAATAAAATATTATAAGTACATGTACCATAATTAAGTATTGTGTACCATAATTAAGTATTGTGTACCATAATTAAGTATTGTGCACCATAATTAAGTATTGTGTACCATAATTAAGTATTGTGTACCATAATTAAGCATTGTATATAGAAACATCACTTGGGGAGGGCAGGAGGGACAGGAAGCTTCTGGCCCCACCCCCCACCCCCATGAATTTGCATGTGCTGTAAAATTGCTGTAGCCTTTATACCAAAATTAACCAGTTTCTGAATGAGCTGTGATGTTTAATGAAATGCCTTGATTGACTAATACAAATCACTGAATCAGCTGTGATGTTTTATGAAATGTCTTGATTGACAAATACATGTCACTGAATGAGCTATGATGTTTTATGAAATGCTTTGATTGACAAATACAAGTCACTGAATGAGCTATGATGTTTTATGAAATGTCTTGATTGACAAATACATGTCACTGAATGAGCTATGATGTTTTATGAAATGCTTTGATTGACAAATACAAGTCACTGAATGAGCTATGATGTTTTATGAAATGCCCTGATTGACAAATACAATGATGTTTTATGAAATGCCTTGATTGACTAATACAAGTCACTGAATCAGCTGTGATGTTTTATGAAATGCCTTGATTGACTAATACAAGTCACTGAATCAGCTGTGATGTTTTATGAAATGCCTTGATTGACAAATACAAGTCACTGAATCAACTATAACATCACTTTTCAAAATGCCTATAACTGACAAATTAGTGCTCAGTCAGCCTAATGACCCAATATTAAGATCAAATAGAATCTGCGCTAGGCCAGTTCCTGCATCAGTGTATTGTGGACTGATCTGAGATCAAGTAGAATCTGTTCTAAATTGATCCCTGCATAAGTGTTTTGGGCTCATTACAGACTAAACTGGATATGTACTTGGGTTTTTCACTGCATGTCAGTGTTCTGGGCTGATCCCAGATTAAGTTAAATCCATGTTAGGCTGGTCTTAGTTCAGGTAAATCTATACTGGGCTGATCCTCACATTGCAATGCATTTTAGACTGATTCCAGATCAAGTGGAATTGTACCAGGTTGACCTTAGTATGAATACAATTTCAGATTCCCAATTACTTCTATCCAAACTAAACAAATTTGAATATCAAAGTACTATAGTACAAAAGTCCACAGTGTGATTTTGGACAGATCACAATTTTAAAGACGTGTATCGTCTGGGTTAATAGAATTCTCAAACTGGGGGTGGGTGGGGGATAATTCTTTAGTAGTAACTTTTCTTATTTTGAAATAGGCATGACATTATTCTTATGATAGAATATGTGTATTTATTTGGGAAAATGAAACAATTCCTATTTTTTTTATTTTGTTTTTAATAAGTTCCCTATATGATACTGGCTAATAAGTATAGACGTCACAGATATATGAAGCAAGACTACTGTCAAATGAATAAGAAACATGAGAAAATTAATGGGAAGCAAGCAAAGAACTAAGTATTCCAAACTACATGCATTTGTTATTCATAAGAAACGTTCCCTGATAAACACAAGCAAATATTCCAGATTAACACACTGGTCTGCTGGCCTAAGCAGTTAGAACATCTGCCTCAGATGCAGAAGCTCACATGTTTAAACCCTGGCTGAGTCATACCAAAAACTGAAGAAAAAAATGGTACTAACAGCTGCCTCACTTGGTGCTCAGCATTAAGAGGTTAGTGCAGTGCTGTCCAACTTTGTTGACATTATGGGCCACTTTTCTCTTGAAGCTGAGGGCCACAGCAAATAACTTAAAGCAATAACTATACAATTATTCACAATTGTATACCTGGTTAAGAAGATATATTATGACAGAAGGCCATTATGTCCCAGTGATAGACATCACTAAAACAAATTCTTTAGTATTTGGGCCTTCAAGGAGATTAGTTCTTAGCTAAATGTATTACCCTCTTTAAATAAAACCATTATTACTACTATCACTATAAACTGCTATACGGCATACATCGTAGTGACATAACAATTGTTCAAGTCACATTATAAATAACAAATACAAAAGCACACCAGCACACAAACAAAAGATGAACAATTGGTTGTGAAAGTACATTTAGGAAGCCAAGTGTACAATGAAATTCACATTCAAGATTGACAACTTCATTGTCTAAGTGCATTGAGGAAGCATGCTATGCCTTCCTTGACAAGACATGGTCCTGGTTGGGTCAGCTTTGGTGTAGTACATATATTGTAAAATTGACCAGCATCCTAATGGAGTATTCTACTACTACAATAGCAGCTGCAGTTGTAATCTTTCCTATACAAAAATAATAACCCTGATAAGTATTTTCAACATACCCATGTCAATAACAATGATCCAGATAAGTATGTTCATCATACCCTTGTCAATAACAATGACCCAGATAAGTATTTTCAACATACCCATGTCAATAACAATGACCCAAATAAGTATGTTCATCATACCCTTGTCAATAACAATGACCCAGATAAGTATATTCATCATACCCATGTCAATAGCAATGACCCAGATAAGTATGTTCATCATACCCTTGTCAATAACAATGACCCAGATAAGTATGTTCATCATACCCATGTCAATAACAATGACCCAGATAAGTATGGTCATCATACCCTTGTCAAATAGCATTATTACACCAAGACAATGCTGCACCAAATACTTTTTTACACCAAGACATTGCAAGGTCAAATACTGTTATTATATTCAGATAATGCTAGGTCAAATACTGTTATTACACCAAAACAATACTAGGTCAGATATTGTTATTATATTCAGACAATGCCAGGTCAAACAATGTTATTATATACAGGCAATGGTAGGTCAAATACTCTTATTATATTCAAACAATATTAGGTCGATAATGTATTATATTCAGACAATGCTAGGTCAACTAATGTTATTATGTCAAATACTGTTATTACACCGAGACAATGCTGCATCAAATACTGTTATTATATTAAGACTGCTAGGTTAAGTACTGTTAGTATATTCAGACCATACTTGGTCAAATACTGTTATTACACTTAAAATAGTCGGGTAGTTATTACACTTGAACAATAATAGGTCAAATACTGTTATTACACTCAGCCAATGCAATTGTCAAATACTTATTATACTCCACCAAGGTTTGGTCAAATGCTGTTATTATTTTTCGACAATGATATGTCTGTCACATACAATTATTACAATCAGCCAATGATAGGTCAAATATTGTTATTACACCAAGACAATGCAATGTCAGATACTATTATTTCACTCAAACAATGCTGGCTCAAATACTGTTATTACTCCAAGACAATGCTAGGTCAAAATAATGTTATTATACTCAGAAAATACTAGATTAAATACTGCTATTACACTCAACAAATGCTAGGCCAAAAAAATACTATTATATTCAGACAGTGCTTGATGAAATACTGGTATTACACTCAGACAATGGTTGGTCAACTACTTTTATTACAATCAGACAAGGATAGGTTACATACAATTTTTACACCCAGACAATGCATGGTCAAATACTTTTATTACACTTAGCCAATGCTAGGTCAAATACTGTCATGACACTCAACCAATGCTATGTCTGTCAAATACCTGTATTACACTCAACCAATGCTAGTTCAAATAATGTTATTACACTTCAACAATGATAAGTCAAATACTGTTATTACAATCAGACAAGGATAGGTTACATACAATTTTTACACCCAGACAATGCATGGTCAAATACTGTTATTACTCCAAGACAACGCAAGGACAAAATACTGTTATTACACCCAGCCAATGCTGGATCAAATACTGTTATTACATTCTGACAATGCAATGTCAAATATTGTTATTACACTCTGACAATGCTAGATCAAATACTGTTATTACACTCTGACAATGCTAAGTGAAATATTGTTTTTACACTCAACCAATGCTAGATGAAATAAAAAGTTGGCCCCCTATACACAGGGTCTGCCTTTGAAGATGGCCAGGTAAGTTGGGACACAGATCTGTTTATTGAAAATGTAAATCACAAATCATCAGGTGACATAAGATGAAATGCTTTGCAAAGATTGAACTGATTTCATGACATCCAAAAACAGCTAAAATACCACAACACACATTCACTACAAGGATATCTCCATTGCAAGTCCTAAAAAAGCACTCCCTACTATAACATGTAAATGCCACCTCATTTTGTATATAAATAAGAAAGAGTTCATATTTCATCTTAATAAGCACTCACAGTAGTGCATCAGTTCCCAGCTTGTAAGTACTGGAACATACCTCTTGCCAAGTGTAACTTAATAGTTAACCAGTAAAGATATATGATATGTAACAAAATATATAAGTACATCCTATGTCAATGATATTTTACGAAATATATCAGTACATCCTATGTCAATGATATTTTACAAAATATATAAGTACATTGTACATCAATGATATGTAAGAAAATATATCAGTACATTGTATGTTAATGACATCCACTGTGGCTGAGTTAGGACAATTCAAAAAGATTTTTATCTAGGTCAACTCGCTATTCCACAATTCAGCTGAGACTGAAACTGGATACAGTTTATAAGTGGTTATAGAGCCACTTATAACCTGTGAACTGCCCCTGAATAGAATATTAGACTCTCAACATTACAAGGCTGATGTAGACTCTCAACATTACAAGGCTGATGTAGACTCAACATTACAAGGCTGATGTAGACTCAACATTACAAGGCTGATGTAGACTCAACATTACAAGGCTCATGTAGACTCAACATTACAAGGCTGATGTAGACTCTCAACATTACAAGGCTGATGTAGACTCTCAACATTACAAGGCTTATGTAGACTCTCAACATTACAAGGCTCATGTAGACTCAACATGACAAAGCTCATGTAGACTATCAACATGACAAGGCTCATGTAGATTCAACATGACAAGGCTCATGTAGACTCAACATGACAAGGCTCATGTAGACTCAACATGACAAGGCTCATGTAGACTCAACATTACAAGGCTCATGTAGACTCAACATTACAAGGCTCATGTAGACTCTCAACATTTCAAGGCTCATGTAGACTCAACATGACAAGGCTCATGTAGACTCAACATTACAAGGCTCATGTAGACTCTCAACATTACAAGGCTCATGTAGACTCAACATTACAAGGCTCATGTAGACTCTCAACATTACAAGGCTCATGTAGACTCTCAACATTACAAGGCTCATGTAGACTTAACATTACAAGGCTCATGTAGACTCAACATTACAAGGCCCATGTAGACTCTCAACATGACAAGGCCCATGTAGACTCAACATGACAAGGCTCATGTAGACTCAACATTACAAGGCTCATGTAGACTAAACATTACAAGGTTCATGTAGACTCAACATTACAAGGCTGATGTAGACTCAACATTACAAGGCTCATGTAGACTCAACATTACAAGGCTGATGTAGACTCAACATTACAAGGCTCATGTAGACTCTCAACATTATAAGGCTGATGTAGACTCAACATTACAAGGCTGATGTAGACTCAACATTACAAGGCTGATGTAGACTCAACATTACAAGGCTGATGTAGACTCTCAACATTACAAGGCTGATGTAGACTCTCAACATTACAAGGCTGATGTAGACTCAACATTACAAGGCTGATGTAGACTCAACATTACAAGGCTCGTGTAGACTAAACATTACAAGGCTCATGTAGACTCTCAACATTACAAGGCTCATGTAGACTCTCAGCATTACAAGGCTCATGTAGACTCAACATTACAAGGCTCATGTAGACTCAACATTACAAGGCTGATGTAGACTCTCAACATTATAAGGCTGATGTAGACTCAACATTACAAGGCTGATGTAGACTCAACATTACAAGGCTCATGTAGACTCAACATTACAAGGCTGATGTAGACTCTCAACATTACAAGGCTGATGTAGACTCTCAACATTACAAGGCTGATGTAGACTCAACATTACAAGGCTCATGTAGACTCAACATTACAAGGCTCATGTAGATGGCAACAAGTGTTTAATTTATCTTTAGCATACTATCTTCTTCATATTTTAATGCAAGAAAAGATTTGTCACATGATCAATAACAAACTCATGAAAACAAATTTAAATATTTGGTTA
The DNA here is from genome assembly GCA_030141615.1 of Unio pictorum. NCBI lineage: Eukaryota > Metazoa > Mollusca > Bivalvia > Unionida > Unionidae > Unio > Unio pictorum. The sequence goes on from JARLTB010000048.1 coordinate 18,741,320, forward strand.
AATTTAAATGACTGCACCACATAAATTTCCATTCCATATTTTGCTCTCATTCAACTCGTGTTCACACTCATTATAATACATGTTTTCTGAATTACTTTTCCCTGCAAATAATTAATTAAATGGCATATTGTGCATTATGAATTGAATGGCATATTGTGCATTATTAATTGAATGGCATATTGTGCATTATTAATTAAATGGTGTATTGTGCATTATTAATTGAAATGAATATTTTGAATTGACATAAATGTAGTCTCTTTTGTCATTATTTCAATTAAAAGATATCTTTCTCGCGATACAGGAAACTAACTTTGAAAAGAGGATACACTAACAATCATCAAATACTTTACATGGTACCTTGGCCACATAGTACAAATTTTGAGTGTTTTCATTCCTAGATATATTGTTTTAAAACATATTCATTGCCATTAAAACTTTCTGTGACTGGCTATTGCCATCATACATTTTTATTACTCTCCGTGACTCTGGCCATTGCTAATGCAAACAGAGATATGGATTGACATCAACTACTGAGAAGTTACAGGTGTATTTTCAAATTTATTTCTCAGATGAATTAACTTGGGGAGGGGGGTGTTGTGCACTGGGTGAAGATTTGGAGAACATTGGACAAAAACTGGCAGGAAACCTGAAAACCCACCCTCATTATACAACTCTGGATCAGTCACCTCCACCTTCTTGACTGGTCCTTAAGAATTTTAAGCAATTTGGTAGACAACAAATGCAAATACTGCAGATCACATTATGGCAATATTTTAGTTGATTTGGTTTAGTGGCGTTCAGCACATGATAAGCAATATATGTTGGCCATTATATTGGATTGCAAACTTTCTCACACACTCAAACTAGTTGAGTCTAGACTCCTGTGGACTGAGGTGAGAGTCTAGACTCCTGTGGACTGAAGTGAGATGTGCAAGGGATCTCTAAAGGCCATTGCCTTTGACCGCTATGCCACATTGGTCCAAGGTTCCACATTCTAACAATGTGCATCCAAAATGATGATGTCTGAATTTGGGTAGTATTTATTTTCTCTGTGTGTGCGATAATGATTTTTAACAATGTCCCACCCAGTCACATTATCCTGACACCAGGATGACCAGTCCTAACACTAACCTCTTAATGCTGAGCGCCAAGTGAGGCAGCTGTTAGTACCATTTTTGTAAGTCTTTGGTGGAGATTGAATCCACGACCTCCCGCTTCTGCGGTGGACACTCTAACCACTAGGCCACCAGAGCGGTTTATTTTGTAAACTCCATGGCAACCAGTTAGTGGATGAAACTATTGATTTTAATTTAAGAAATAATGAAAACTATGTTCTGTTCACTGTTTCATCTAAAGAATTTTTACCAGTGGAAGTGGTTTCATTTTATTTTCATTAATTTCGGAAATAACACATGCCATCTTGTTCACGTTTACACAGCATATCATGTGATCATCCAAACATAAAACATGTTCGCACATATTTAGATTTATAAAGCAAACAACACTAACATACAAACACTAATGCCAGAAGACTACACTGAAGTTATCACCAAAATTCCGAAACTAACTAAAATTATTATTATTGTAGTGTATAAATTAGGTCAGCATGATCTAGTTTGATAAAAGTGTTAAAGTTAATGATTCAATTTAGTTTCATGAAATTTACAAGCAATAGAGTCAAATAATTTTTAAAAACAGTGCTGAATATTATGTCTGAAGCTTCATCAATAGATCAGTTGCTTCTTGGATGCCAATAAATCATATGGATTCATAACAATGATAATCAAAAGGGAAGACCTAACAAAGATAATCACATGGTGTCCAAACAAAGAAAATCATATGGTGTCCAAACAAAGATAATCGCAAGCAGCAAAGAGGGTGGACAGACCAAAACTATTTCAGACAAACCGAAACTATTTCAAAAAAAATTCTAAAGGATTTCAACCGAAACTATTTCAAACCGAAACCATTTCAAGCAGACAAAAAAACAGAGAAATCCTTTAGGATTTTACGTTACAAACCCGGTGCCAATTGTGCTGCGGAGACGAATTGTTTCAACCGAATATTTGATCAAGTCCGATACGATATCTTGATCTTGGGTCATGCAAATTTATCATTACAAATCCATGTGGAATCGACTAAGCGTGACTAAAGAAATTTCTAAAGAGATTATAATCCATATCACTGCCGCACCAAGTTTGCCAAATATTTAATAGCGTATGTGTGTCTACTCCATTAAATACAGCAAGAATATTGCAGTTATCTCTGATCACTTTTGGTATTTGTGTGTATCATTGAGTGATATACATCACATCGGTATTTTTATGCCTACCTCTGGAAAATATCCTAGCGTGATTCTTTTGATTGTCTAGCATGACATCTTCATATACGACTAAATTGCTAATATTTCCATCAATATCATCAATACTCGGTGCTTCCTCGATATCGGTTATAAACTCAATAATATCCTCATCGATTTCTGATCTTGCTTTCTCGTTAAAATCCTTTAACACCTCGTAACATCGCTGATCGTCTACACTCTGGGCTACTAAATACAACATATCCCATTTCATCCATCTCGTTATTAAATTAAGTAACAACTGCATCTTGCTGCTTCCAGATGGTCCGATTATAATCATACAAAAAGAATTTGGTAGTGCAGCATGATGTTTAAATGGTTCTCGTGTTTTTGTTGCCGAAAAATCAATTACATTCATGTTATTATAAATAAATTATGAATCTATATTGTGTGAAATGTAAGAAGCATACTAGCACAATGACTTGACGACGATTATAACTAAAAATAACAGATCAGCACTTGCTGGTAAGTGTGTACAATGTGGTACAAAGAAATTTAGATTTGTTTCCCTTGAAAAATCAAGGATTAAAAAAAAAACGAGGAGGTGATATTGCAGCCAAGTTAGTAAAATTACCAGGAACACCATGGGCAAAATATCCAGGAGATAAACACCTTCCAGGGTATAATTATTGTGGACCCAGGACAAGACTCAATATCCGACTCGATGATCAAAACCAACCCAAACCCGGTGAATATCCAATAAACGCTATTGATAAGGCGTGTCATGCTCATGATGTTGCTTATAAAAGCAGCAATCTGCAACACCAACATATCGCAGATGTGAAATTGATTCATGCGTTGAATTCTATCACTGATAAATCCTTCAAAGAAAAGTTGGCTTCATGGTTGATAAAATCGGCGATGACAAGTAAATTGATGTTGGGTGCTGGTAATTAATAACATCATGGAATCTATTTATTATTCTTTAAGAGGATACTGGAGGGGTAAATCAGCAATCAATAAACTCGCTAGCGCTGCAAAGGTGAAAAATACTACAGCAGCGGATTGGTTATCCAAACTGGCGATATGACAAATTTATCTACCACTGCCTAAACAAATTAACTTCTCACATTTTGATGTCAGCATCCTTAATTAGGTTCATCAAGCTGATATATTATTTCTGCCACATGATGGTGTTTACAAGTACGCGCTAACTGTAGTTGATGTTGCGAGTAGATACAAACAAGCAGAGCCATTGAAGTCAAAGTCATCAACTGAGGTGGCTTCTGTGTTTGAAAGGATTTATCGGCAGGGTCCTCTGCATTGGCCAAATCTATTGCAAGGAATTTCAGGGTGCAGTGTTATCACCAATGAAGTATCATAATGTTACCATCAGATGAGGACGTACTGCACTACATCGCGATCAGGCAATTGTTGAACGATTTAATCGGACACTTGCTGAGCGGTATTTTGGATATCAATAAGCGAAGGAATTTATTCAGGATAAACAATCTCGTGAATGGGTCAAGAGATTACCAGGTGTAATTACCACGCTAAATAAATGAGATTACTCAAACAATATGAAACCTAACAACGCGATTAAAAAGATGTATATACCCGTAAAACCGCAAAATGATTTTTCAAAACAACCAATACTCGGTAATGTCACTGTTAGGTATTTATATGAACCAGGAGAGCTTGAAGGTGGTAAAAAAAAAAGAGCTACTGATACTATTTGGAGTGACACCGAAAATAAAATATCTAGCATAACACAATCCAAGGGTAGACTGAAAGTCTATAGATTGGATTCAACTGCTCCTCAGTGTGGATTTACTCATGAACGATTACAAGTGATACCCGAGGATACTCAATTACCGCCGCATGGTCTTAACTAGCACCTCTGCGTCTGTTACACTCAAGACAAGTCAGCATCACATTATCTCTGGTATGACCAACACTGCTATTTTTTCTGTCTGTGGTAAATTGGCAGGGGTCTTATAGGACCAACACCAACGCATTATACAATTGTAACTCGCACAGTGATTATTCTGTTGTTGTTTCAGTGTAATTATAAATTCGGCATCAATATCAAATTTTCTATTATTTTTTTTATCCTGCTGTTTATAACCAGTGAGTTCTTTCTGATTATGTCATCGCTGACAATATCATTGTTGCAGTTGTTATTATAATCTAAAACAACTCTTCGAAGTTGATTTATTCTTTGTACTTTGGACACTGCGAGATAAACTAAATTCGACCACTCAATGCAATTATCTATGATTGTCTGAAATGGTTTCTGTCTGTTCACCCTCTCTGCTTGAAATCCTTTAGGACTTTGTTTGAAATAGTTTTGGCTTCCTTGAAAAAGTTTTGGTCTGTCCACCCTCTCTGCTGCTTCACAAGGGAAGACCTAACAAAGATAATCTTATGGTGTCCAAACAAAGATAATCGCCTGAAAGAACCACTGACCCACAAGAAGCTACTGGCAAGCTTACTCACATACCCACATTGGCCAAATCCAAGACTCAAACCCATACAGACAGAAGTGAGATTTGCAGTGATCTGTAAGGGTGAGTGCTTTTGATCATTCGGCCACTCGGGGCCCCAACAGCTAAGTTAAAAAGATGCAAAGAATACTGCTACGTCAAAAAAGATGCATGGGAATAGTATTAAGTTAAAAAGATGTACAGCAAACTGCAAAGTCAAGAAGATGCATGGGCAAACTGCAAAGTCAAAATGATGTATAGGCAAACTGCAAAGTCAAGAAGATGCATAGACAAACTGCAAAGTCAAAAAGATGCATGTAAATTCTGCCAAGTCAAAAAAGATACATAGCAAACTGCAAAGTCAAAGAGATGCACAGGAATAAAGTGAAGTTAAAGACTTTGGTCTTCTTGATTTCTATACTAAATCTATACCAAATCTATACCAAATCTATACTAAATCTATACCAAATCTATTTCAATCCAATAAAAATATGTAAAATTTACTAAATGGAAAACAAAATTTATGACATATAATGACAATCCTTAGTTATGTAATGACCGCCATTGTCTCAAAATGTTGTGAAAAAAAGTGAATTCCAAACAACTTGTACATGTGATACTTCAAGGGATCTGGACAAATATTCTGTACAATATAGGTAAATTTTCATGACATGCAAACAAATTGACCACTGGATTTACTATTACCAATTACATCAAGTAAGGAAAGTGTTATTAGCCTCTGATGTGATACACCTATTGGAAACAATTTAAAAAATTTCTTGTAGATATTTATACACTGGCTTTCAAGCCCATTTTATGGCTTCTCAAGTTTTCTTTATTTGACTTTGTAATACTACTTTAGCTGTATTAGTCAAGTCTAACTTGCCTGGTAATCTTATATACATAAATCGAATGTGAGTCATATACAACACAAAAACATGTACACCTATAGAGATCAAAATGTCTAATTCTATCAGCACCCTATTCCCCCTCACAATAATGCCTTGCAATTTCCATTTGAACTCTTACCCACAATATATCTTGTACGTCCTCTGCAGAGAACTGATATGACATATAGGGAACTTCCCTGGTTCTGTTGGAGACTCCAAAATTCATTGTATAGTCACACAAAAAAGATCTTGTTTTCAGCTGGTATAACACATCCTTTTCATAAGAAATCTATTTATAAATGCATACCATATGCACCAGAAAATAAATTAAACTTTTCATCAAATTAAATTAATTATTAAAGAGGTGAGAAGAACAAAACTTGTAACCAACATAGATCCATTCTAGTTCTCAATTAATTTATAGGAGTATTGGTTACACCAAATAATTTTAAATGAAGAAAGATAGTGCTGTTTTGTTTTATTATTTTATAGAATGAGTACAAATGGGTAGATATGGTATTTCTGCACTGCTACAGAACACACAGCATCTAGGTATTTATCAAATCTCCCTGATGAGATTGGCTGAAACACTCTCTCCACAGGTTAAGGCTGCATTTCTTCTCCTAACTCAATACAAAACAGAAATCATGACACTCTTCTATGTACAACATTCAGTTATCTTAGATCTGAAATTCACCACAAAAGTTACATAGAAGGTATAATAATAATAATAATAATAATAATAATAATAATAATAATAATAATAATAATAATATAAATTTTATTATTATTATAATTATTATTATTATTATTATTATTATTATTATTATCTCTCACCAAGAAAACATTTAATATGTCACTGGCCCACTGGAATGTGCAGTTAAAGCGATGGTTTTCATTAACTGATTCAATTTTTATTTAACAATTATGACTGCTCCAGTGGCTTAGTATCTGCCTCGGATGTGGAGGGCATGGGTTCGATCCCTGGCTTTGTCATACCAAAGAGTTATATCAAAACATGGTGCAAACTAGCTGCCTCACTTGGCACTCAGCATTAAGAGGTCAGTGTTAGGACTGGTCGGCCTGGTGTCAGGATAATGCAACCAATGTTCCCTCTAAGTGAATGGTAGGTGTGCACGCAATGCTCGCTGCAATGTGCAAGCATTATGGAGATGAGCAAAATTTAATGTTGGATTGACAATTCAGCTGCGTGGGGATGTCTGAGCAGCTGTGCGGCCGCGCACGCATGCACCTTAAAGGTAACATTGAATGCAACTGGGTGGGACATTATGTCTGCAGCATGATGCTCCAGTGCTAGGCATCACTATAAACTACCACAGTGCAGACATCATAGAGATATGATGACTGAAAAATTGTTAAAGATATATTAAAAAATCCTGATCACACACACATTTCACAATAATGTCTCTTTAAAAATATTTCACTTGACGTTAGTTCTTGGCAGTTGAAAACCAAATACATTGTTCACTGTAAAAACATGGTATCTTAAATTGTTAATATTTAACTTGGTTTGTTTGTTTCTTTTTTTCACTATGATTATGTGCTATGCCTAATTGTATTTTTGGACTTGACCTTGTCTAAAATCAAGTATACTGTATCCCTGATGAGACAATAATGTTATTTCTTTTTAATGAATAAATTGTACATAGTTAATTAATGAGAGCAGGTTAAATAAATTTTAACAATTAATTAACTTTAGACGTAAACATGTTTGTTTGGGTCTTTATCTAGAACACTGGTATTCCCCCATGATAAATTGGGCCAACTTGTTGCCTACCACAGTCTTTATTATAATTTTAGCAACAGTTTGTTTGTTTAATTAGGATTTTTAACGTAGCTTTAACAATTTTTCAGTCATATTGCTATGATGTCTGCAGTGAGGCAGTTTTTAGTCATGTCTAGCACTGGGGCATCGTGCTGCAGACATGTAACATGATGTCCCACCCAGTCACATTATCCTGACACCAGGCCATGCAGTCCTAACACTAACTTCTTAATGCCGAGTGCCAAGCGAGGTAGCTGTTAGTACCATTTTTGTAAGTTTTTGGTATGACTCGGCTGGGGATTGAACCCATGACTTTCCGCTTCCGCGGCAGACGCTCTAACCACTAAGCCACTGGAGCAGTAACAGATTTTTTAGTAACAGATTATATCTTAACAACTGAAAATTCCATTTGAATGGCAGCATCTCCAAAAATGGTAATTGTGACCCAGGTCAAGTACAGAGGTTGCTAATCTTGCTTAGGTAAAATATTCAACAATCTTGCTTTTAGTATAATCATTCTTATTGTTGTTTTCAGTATTTGACTTGGGTGGAATTGTTGATTCAAATAATTATTCAATGGAAATATAAAGTGCTCTTTAATAATATTTTTGGACAGAATTATTCATTTGTATTTATAATGAATTCAAACAAGAACATATTGGATTATATTATTGTGATTATTCAAATGACTATTGGCACATCTCCATGTCACAGGCCACTACAGGCACATCAGCAACTTCAATGGTAAAATGTTTTAGACCACCACTGAAATTTAATTAGAACTTGATTCATTAGGATTGGCGATGTAACTTTATGGACTATTTGGGATTTAATCCACATTGCTTTAAGATCTTTTTTAAATTTTCACTTTGTATTCTAAGGAATAATTTATTTGTTGAATTTTACAAAACTTGTTGGTTTTCATTTTTTTTTTCCATTACAAAGTTTAAGATGAGTCATAATAAAATACACCACTTCATGTGTTCACTGTTGTAACGTTATCTTAAAAATACCACTTCATGTGTTTACTATTATAACATGGTATCTTAAAATTAAATACACCACTTCATGTGTTCACTGTTATAACATGTTAAAATAAAATACACTTCACGTGTTCACTGTTATAACATGTTATCTTAAAAATACCACTTCATGTTTTTGCTATTATAACATGGTATCTTAAAATTAAATACACCACTTCATGTGTTCACTGTTATAACATGTTAAAATAAAATACACCACTTCATGTGTTTACTGTTATAACATGTGAAAATAAAATACACCACTTCATGTGTTCACTGTTATAACATGTTAAAATAAAATACACCACTTCATGTGTTCACTGTTATAACATGTTATCTTAAAAATAACACTTCATGTGTTTGCTATTATAACATGGTATCTTAACATTAAATACACCACTTCATGTGTTCACTGTTATAACATGTTAAAATTAAATACACCACTTCATGTGTTCACTGTTATAACGTTAAAATAAAATACACCACTTCATGTGTTCACTGTTATAACATGTGAAAATAAAATACACCACTTCATGTGTTCACTGTTATAACATGTTAAAATAAAATACACTTCATGTGTTCATTGTTATAACATGTTATCTCAAAAATACCACTTCATGTGTTTGCTATTATAACATGGTATCTTAACATTAAATACACCACTTCATGTGTTCACTGTTATAACATGTTAAAATTAAATACACCACTTCATGTGTTCACTGTTATAACATGTTAAAATAAGATACACCACTCCATGTGTTCACTAATAAAACAGTGTCCAAGGAAACATTCCAAACTTAATGTATTATATGGTCTCACTTTCAAAGAATTTGAAATGGGGATTACTGGAGGTGGATCATGACTACAATGAGGGGGACAAGGAGGATGACAAGGATGTGGATGAGAAGGATGAAAATGAGAAAGGAAATGAAGAGTAGGATGATAAAGCTGATGACAAGGAGGACAAGAATGAAGAGAAGGATAAAGAAGAGGGGATGAGGATGAGAACGAGGAGGAGAAAGTGGGAAAATAGGAAAAGGAAGAATAGGAAAAAATAGGAAGAGGATGATAAAGGAGGAAGAGGTGTAAAAAGAGGCAGAGGAGAAAGAAGAAGGAGGAGGTGATGATGATTATTAAACATTGCAACAGGCCTGGCATCATGTCCTAAATGTAACCATGCTGAATGTAATTGAGAATGCTTAAACAATTCTTACTTCCAAAAAGACCTAAGCACACAATCTACAAGTTAAATGAGTTACTTCCCTCTATAATAAGTCCAAGGTTATTTGGGGTAAAATGCATTAAACCCATTGTGTTTTTATTTGAATATACATGTACAAGCATGAAATGTAAGGCTAGAGTATCATTTAAAAAAAAAAAACTCTTTGCAAAGCATACCTATAATTTTGCTGATTAAGCAAAAAGCCACTGTAATAGCCAGTAAGCATCGACTTTAATCTCAAATGACCTCTAACCTTTGAATCTCTTCACAGCCCAAAGAACAAATGATATCTGGCCTTTTAAACTCTTAATAACCTAAACAACAGATTTAATCACAACTGCTAAAAAAGTATCCATTCATGTATTCACCTAAAAGGTCAATAGAAGGGAGAAAAAATTATTATTAATATAGTTACTGAAGTCAACTGAATTCATTCGTTATTGTAGCAATATTATATTTAGATCATAATGCTCATTTTATTGATTTCTTTACTTATTTAAAGCCTGTTCTACATAGCTTATAATATAACTGGTTTTATTCCATATTTTAGCCATGTTTTATATAGTGCATAGCCATGTTCTATAGTACAGTTCACATGCAATGTTCTACATTGTTCACAATCATGCTCTGTATGAAATTCATGAAATTCAACCATAGCCTTGGTCTACATTGTTCACATGCAATGTTCTACATAGTTCATAGCTTTGTTTTACATAGTTCATAGCCTTATTATACATTGTTCACATGCAATGTTCTACATAGTTCATAGCTTTGTTTTACATAGTTCATAGCCTTATTATACATTGTTCACATGCAATGGCCTACATAGCCATATTCTGTATAATTCATAGCCTTATTCTACATAGTTCATAGCCTTGTTCTACCTTGTTCATATCCATGCTGTCTAGTTCATACCCATGCTGTCTAGTTCATAGCCATGCTGTCTAGTTCATAGCCATGCTCTGTATAGTGTGTAGCCTTATTCTACATAGTTCAATATGCAATGTTCTACATAGATAAATATGAATAAAGTGAGACAATTTTATGATTCATGCTTTCAGTCAACACACACACACACACACACAAAAAAAATTTAAAATGTGATCATTGGTTTTTAATGCAGCCTGGAAAGTTTAATAGACCTTGGGGTAATTGAAATTCAGTATTGATGCACAGAAATGGCATTAATGATAACACAACATTTATCAATGTTGCCCATACATTTTCATGAATTTCATTATTGATACATGATATATATTATGAAAGAATATGTTTAACATGTCACTGTAGTTTGTAGTGATGTTGAATTTATGTCTGGAAATGTGTTTTTATGTTTTATATTTAGGTCAAACTACAAGTAAAGATTAAACATGTTTAGCATCAGTGGTATCATTAGTACAGTGTTGGTATCATTAGTACAGTGTTGGTATCTTATATTTCTGTAAAATGCCATCCCCTCAGTACTAAACTTTGGGAAGATAAACCAATATAAAAAATGTAAAAGGAGGGTATTCAATTTATGAATTGTGGAAATAAGTCCTTTGTAGTCATAAATAAATATTTGTATATTGATTATTTAAATTTATAGTCTGAAGCAAACACAAAACAAAATTGATTAAAACTGGTTCCCTACAAGAAACACTAAAGTTACAGTACTTGTTTCTGCCTCAATACAAGCTAGCTTCTTTATAAAAAAAAAATACATTAATCTTGCCTACATGATAGAGAGGTTTTTACAGTGTCTTCAGCCCAGGAATGAAGGAAATTTACTTGTGGTAACAGTGATGGTATCTATCTGCTTTCTATCAGACGCAAAAAGTCAACTTGAGATTTTAAAAAAGTCAGGGAAAATTTGTAATTAGTGATAATTACAGTAAATATTCTAATACTGTTAGAGTGGACTGATTATAATTAGTTGATACTATGTAATGGAATGATTACTAGGAGTTGATACTCTGTAGTGGAATGATTACTAGTAGTTGATACTCTGTAGTGGATGGATTACTAATTAGTTTGGAGTCCCAAGTGGCCGAGTGGTCTAAAGGACTCTCCATTATGGATCACTGCCATCTCACCTTTGTCTGCATGGGTTCGAGTCTCGGATTCAGCCAATGTGGGTATGTGAGAAAGCTTGCCTGTACATTCTCGTGGGTAGGTGGTTCTTTCCGGGGGTTTTCCCCGGGTTCTTCCTCCACCATTAATACTGGCCACCATGTATAGCTTATCATGTGCTGAAAAATGGTGTTAAACCCTACAACAACAACAACTAATTAGTGTATACTCTGTAGTGGACTTATTTCTAATAGTTAATACAGTTGCCTCCACTTAACTGCACATCGGTTAACTGCACATTCCAGATAACTGCACATAATCACGGCGGTCCAGTTTTTTTCCAAATGCTTTTCAATGTACTGTACCGTACTTCAGTTAACTGCACACTCTGGTTAACTGCACAGTCTCGTGATGGGCCCCGAGTGTGTGCAGTTTACCGGAGTCGACTGTACTCTAGTTGACTGACTAACAGGTGGTACTCTGTTGTGGATTAATTACTAATAGTTGATACTCTGTAGTAGAATGATTACTAATAGTTAATAATCTGTATTGGGGTGATTACTGATAGTTGATAATCTGTTCATTTGTTTGATTATGATTTTTATCGTATCGGTGAATCATGCCACAGACACATAGCATGATGTCCCACCCAGTCACATTATCTTGACACCAGGCCAACCAGTCCTAACACTAACTCTTAATGCTGAGCATCAAGTGAGGCAGCTGTTTGTACCATTTTTGTAAGTCTTTGGTATGGCTTGGCCCTGGGATCAAACCCACAGCCTCCTTCTTTCGCTGCCGATGCTGTAACCACTAGGCCACTGGAGTGGTTTTAATAATCTGTAGTTGACTTATTACTAGTAGTTAATAATCTGTAATGGACTTATTACTAGTAGTTAATAATCTGTAGTTGACTTATCACTAGTACCATAGTTATTAATCTGTAGCAGACTTATTACTAGTAGTTAATAATCTGTAATGGACTTATTACTAGTAGTTAATAATCTGTAATGGACTTATTACTAGTAGTTAATAATCTGTAATGGACTTATTACTACACAGTAGTTAATAATCTGTAATGGACTTATTACTAGTAGTTAATAATCTGTAATGGACTTATTACTAGTAGTTAATAATCTGTAATGGACTTATTACTAGTAGTTAATAATCTGTAGTGGACTTATTACTAGTAGTTAATAATCTGTAATGGACTTATTACTAGTAGTTAATAATCTGTAATGGACTTATTACTAGTAGTTAATAATCTGTTGTGGACTTATTACTAGTAGTTAATAATCTGTAGTGGACTTATTACTAGTAGTTAATAATCTGTAATGGACTTATTACTACACAGTAGTTAATAATCTGTAGTTGACTTATTACTAGTAGTTAATAATCTGTAGTGGACTTATTACTAGTAGTTAATAATCTGTAATGGACTTATTACTACACAGTAGTTAATAATCTGTAATGGACTTATTACTAGTAGCTAATAATCTGTAATGGACTTATTACTTGTAGTTAATAATCTGTAATGGACTTATTACTAGTAGTTAATAATCTGTAATGGACTTATTACTAGTAGTTAATAATCTGTAATGGACTTATTACTAATAGTTAATAATCTGTAGTGGACTTATTACTACATAGTAGTTAATAATCTGTAGTGGACTTATTACTAATAGTTAATAATCTGTAATGGACTTATTACTACATAGTAGTTAATAATCTGTAGTTAACTTATTACTACATAGTAGTTAATAATCTGTAATGGACTTATTACTAGTAGTTATTAATCTGTAGTTAACTTATTACTACATAGTAGTTAATAATCTGTAATGGACTTATTACTACATAGTAGTTAATAATCTGTAGTGGACTTATTACTAGCAGTTAATAATCTGTAATGGACTTATTACTAGTAGAACTTTAATAATCTGTAGTGGACTAATTACTAATAGTTAATAATCTGTAGTGGACTTATTACTAGCAGTTAATAATCTGTAGTGGACTTATTACTAATAAAACTTTAATAATCTGTAATGGACTTATTACTAATAGTTAATAATCTGTAGTGGACTAATTACTAATAGTTAATAATCTGTAGTGGACTTATTACTAGTAGTTAATAATCTGTAATGGACTTATTACTACACAGTAGTTAATAATCTGTAATGGACTTATTACTACATAGTAGTTAATAATCTGTAATGGACTTATTACTAGTAGAACTCTAATAATCTGTAATGGACTTATTACTAGTAGTTAATAATCTGTAGTGGACTAATTACTAATAGTTAATAATCTGTAGTGGACTTATTACTAGCAGTTAATAATCTGTAGTGGACTTATTACTAATAAAACTTTAATAATCTGTAATGGACTTATTACTAATAGTTAATAATCTGTAGTGGACTTATTACTACATAGTAGTTAATAATCTGTAGTGGACTTATTACTAGTAGCTAATAATCTGTAATGGACTTATTACTAGTAGTTAATAATCTGTAATGGACTTATTACTAGTAGTTAATAATCTGTAATGGACTTATTACTAGTAGTTAATAATCTGTAATGGACTTATTACTAATAGTTAATAATCTGTAGTGGACTTATTACTACATAGTAGTTAATAATCTGTAGTGGACTTATTACTAGTAGCTAATAATCTGTAATGGACTTATTACTAGTAGAACTTTAATAATCTGTAGTGGACTAATTACTAATAGTTGATACTCTAGTGAGCTGATTACTAGTAGGTGGTACTCTGTAGTGGACTAATAGTTGATAGTCTGAAGTGGACTTTGTGGAGAGCTGATTATTAATGGCTTTGTAGAAAATAATCTTTCTTAGCAAAACTTTGCATACTAACATTATTCCAATCAATTCAAATTATCTTTTGGGCCATGATACTTCTTACAAGCAAGGATATATAAAAAAAATTGATGACTTTTATTTTTATAAAATGATATTTAAAGTAACTGGCTATTATGGCCTCTAGTTCAACACCATTTTTCTCATCACACAATAGGCTATACATGGAGGCCAGTATACCTAGACGAGTATAACTGGATGAGGAAGAAACTAGGAATACCCAGGTAAGAACCACTAACCCATGGAAAGCAACTGGAAAGCTCTCTCACATACCCACTTAGGCCATTCCTGAGACTCAAATCCATGCTGTTTTCTCCACTAATTCATTACGATCATGCTAATGAATTATTAAATGAATTGTATAACCCATCATTTTGTAAATCAAATATTCGGAACTACTCGTTAGTTAATGACATAATAATTTCAAAATGAAGATATAAATCAGCGAGAGCATAACCTCAAGATGGAGATATACAAATCTTGAGAATACAACATCAAAATAGAGATATGAATAACAGTCAAATTGAAGATAATCAGTTGGAGCATAACATCAAAAGATGACATTTATAAACTTATAAACTTGTTTATTTATTTTAAAATCTTTTCTGGACCATTTCACCTTCTCCCATGCAAGAAATCAACTCGTGATATAAAAATTCTTCTCAAGTTAATCATCATCTGCTTCACATTTTGTATTGAACTTGAGGGCAACATTATGTGTGTCGCACAGTAAAATATGTCATATAAAATGGCACCATCTGACCACTACAACAGACCATTTAAAGATTACAAGACCATTAAGACCATGAATTGTATTCATAAAAAGAAGAAGTGTAACATTTCACTCCTAATTAGGTCAGTCTTCTGGCCTATGTGGTGCTATCTAATTGGGTGTACCTTCTTGCCATTGTCATCTGAGTGAACCTTCTGGCCCACTATGATACAATCTAATTAGGTAAGCCTACTGGCCACTATAAAAGGATCTAATTAGGTAAGCCTTCTGGCCACTATAATAGGATCTAATTAGGTAAGCCTTCTGGCCACTATTATAGGATCTAATTAGGTAAGCCTTCTGGCCACTATCATACCATCTAATTAGGTAAGCCTTCTGGCCACTATAATAGGATCTAATTAGGTAAGCCTTCTGGCCTTTATGATACCATCTAATTAGGTATGCCTTCTGGCCACTATAATAGGATCTAATTAGGTTAGCCTTCTGGCCACTATCATACCATCTAATTAGGTAAGCCTTCTGGCCTTTATGATACCATCTAATTAAGTATGCCTTCTGGCCACTATCATATCATCTAATTATGGGAAGAAGGAATAGGAGAAGATTAAGTGACGGATACAGATATGGGGCTTCAGATTTCCCATTCAATATACCGGTAAGTATAGAGGCAATGTACTGCCATAGACTCACCATCCAATACAAGGAGGCAATGTACTGCCATAGACTCACCATCCAATACAAGAAGGCAATGTACTGCCATAGACTCACCATCCAATACAAGGAGGCAATGTACTGCCATAGACTCACCATCCAATACAAGGAGGCAATGTACTGCCATAGACTCACCATCCAATACAAGGAGGCAATGTACTGCCATAGACTCACCATCCAATACAAGGAGGCAATGTACTGCCATAGACTCACCATCCAATACAAGGAGGCAATGTACTGCCATAGACTCACCATCCAATACAAGAAGGCAATGTACTGCCATAGACTCACCATCCAATACAAGAAGGCAATGTACTGCCATAGACTCACCATCCAATACAAGGAGGCAATGTACTGCCATAGACTCACCATCCAATACAAGGAGGCAATGTACTGCCATAGACTCACCATCCAATACAAGGAGGCAATGTACTGCCATAGACTCACCAT